>JAAGAY010132078.1:0-74028 GCA_011801015.1 Ardeotis arabs | reverse complement strand
TGCAAGGCCCGTGAGGCCTGCGCCTCCCCCTCTGCGCCTCTGCCCCCGCTCAGCTTCTTCACATCTTGTCTCTCTTTTTTTTTTTTTGTTTTCTCCTTCTTAAATACGTTATTGCAGAGGCGTTATCACGGGACATTCTGCTACCAATCGGCTCGGCCTTGGCCAGCAGCAGGTCTGCCCTAGGCCCGGCCGAGTCCACTAAGCAAAGGGGAGCAACTTCTAGCAGTTTCCTACAGAAGCTTCCACCTTAGGCCCCCCCCTCACTAAACAAAACCACAACACACAAAGAGCCCCAAATCATTACTTGTACAGACTACCATTAGAAAGGAAGGAAGTTTCTCTATTGCCGTTAGTGTCTGTAAAAGCTTATGTCCCAAAGCCTGAAATGATTATGCAGGGACTATTTCTCTGCCTACTTTTCTCCTCCCTCTCTCCATAACAAAGCCATTGGACTACAACTCTGTACCATGATCTCTACCATCCCACTACCACAACCGGTACCAATAACTCAGTATTAATTGTTAAAACATCAGTACTCATCCCATCCACCACTTGGCTTCTCTTTACCATGTCTGGTAAAGAGACACCACACATTTGCACCACACATTCATGTCCAACAGGATATCAAGTTCTTTTGAAACCTACCGGTTAGACTGCAATAACTGTTTTTCCTCATCTTCAGCCTGGCTTCCTGAGGTCATTCAGCCTTGTTGCATCTGCATTCACTGACCTCTAGCAACTTTAGGGCTTGTTGACCAACTGTGCTGTGGTGAAACATTTTCAAAAGTTCATTTCCTACCCTTTTAACAAAGGTAATAGTATGACAATAAGAAGGGTATTCAATTAGGGCTCATGGTCATGGAAAAAAATTATTGTGTAGGCTTAGTCCTTGAACAAAAAAGATAGAGTCATAGAATCATTTAGGTTGGAAAAGACCCTTAAGATCACCGAGTCCAAATGTAAACCTAACACTACTAAGTTCACCGCTAAGCCATATCTATATGTCTTTTAAATACCTCTAGGGATGATGATTCAACCACTCCCCTGGGCAGCCTGTTCCAATGCTTGACAACCCTTTCAGTGAAGAAATTTTCCCTAATATCCAATCTAAACCTCCTCTGGAGCAACTTGAGGCCATTTCCTCTTGTCCTATCACTTGTCACTTGGGAAAAAAGGCTGACATCCACCTCACTACAACATCCTTTCAGGTAGTTGTAGAGAGCGATAAAATCTCCCCTCAGCCTCCTTTTCTTCAGGTTGAACAACCCCAGTTCCCTCAGCTGCTCCTCACTGGATATGTTCTCCAGACCCTTCACCAGCTTTGTTGGTCTTCTTTGGACACGCTCCAGTGCCTCAGTATCTTTCTTGTAGTGAAGGGCCCAAAACCAAACACAGTATTTGACATGCAGTCTCACCAGTGCCAAGTACAGGGGGACAATCACTTCCCTACTCCTGCTGGTCACACTATTTCTAATACAAGCCAGAATGCTGTTAGCCTTCTTGGCCACCTGGGCACACTGCTGACTGTCAGCTAACACCCCCAGGTCCTTTTCCACCACGCAGCTTTCCAGTCACTCTTCCCCAAGCTTATAGCATTGCATGGAGTTGTTATGACCCAAGTGCAGGACCAGGCACTTAGCCATAATACCTATATATTAGATACAATGAATAGAAACACAGCTAGCTTTGCAGAATGAGGAGCTTCATGGGGAGCTCATAGGGCCATAAAAATGATTAGAGGGATGGAGCACCTCTCCTGTGATGAAAGGCTGAAGAGAGTTGGGGCTGTTCAGCCTGGAGAAGAGAAGGCTCTGGGGACACCTTATATTAGCCTTCCAGGACCTAAAGGGGGCTTATAAGAAAGATGGGGACAAAATTTTTAGCAGGGCCTGTTGTGATAGGACAAGGGATAATGGTTTTAAACTAAAAGAGGGTAGGTTTAGACTAAATATAAGGAAGAATTTATTTTATTTTTTTTTTTTACGATGAGGGTGGTGAAACCCTGGAACAGGTTACCCAGAAAGGTGGAAGATGCCACATCCTTGGAAACATTCAAGGTCAGGTTGGATGGGGCTCTGAGCAACCTGATCTAGTTGATCCCTGCTTATTGCAGGGGAAGTTGGACTAGAGGACCTTTAAAGGTTCCTTCCAACCCAAACTATTCTACAATTCTATTGATTTTATTTGACATGAGGAAAGTGCAAACTCAGTGTATTTTTCACAGATACTAATGCAGCAACTGGGAATGCTAGGGATGAAGGCTTCAAAATTTCTTCCATTATTTGCTTTTAAGCAAACTATAGAGCTGAGTCTCTGAAGTGTTGAGATATTTTCTCACAAATGTTGAGAATTAGAACATACAGGGGAAAAAAAGAAAACCTGTGAAATTTGCTCTTCCCCTGCCAGACCTACAGAGCAGGCCCAGGTGGAGGGAGGTGGTATTGGCTCTCCAGTGAGTTAGCCAGCATCAGAGTACCTCTAGCAGATGGAGCAATTAACAGTTATACCTGAGCGGTGTCCTGTGGAAACAGAGAAGGGGAATGGAAGTATGCACTACAAAGCACTGAGCTGCTCAGACATGGGATACAGGAGGACTTCCGAGAAACAACAGAGAACAGCAATTCTTCACCCCTTAGTTCTTCACAAAGTGGCTACTATGCAAGTGCACATTTGGCATGGTGTGTGACATACAACATATATTGTAAAAATCTTGACTGTGAGCCAGCTACCTAAACCTCTGCTGACATCTGGTGCTGAATAGAAAAGGAGTATGAGTTTTTCAGTGCAATCAAGTTTGAAGCAGTATCTTACAGGACAAAAGCTTCATTTTTTCAGTCCATCTCCCTCTCTCTTTTTGTAGAATTGGCCTACTCTTCAATCATTTAAAAGCAATAAAGGAGATTTTTCCTTTCCCACTTTGTCCCTTGCATTATCTGTTGTATAGAATAACATAATACCTGATTAACTGGACAGATAATGATCCATCTAGTATCTTCTTTCCAGCACCCAGTAGCAGGTGCTTTGGATAAAATGAAAAACTACCATAAACTGATATTCCCCTCAGTATTCACTATCAAATTCCAGCTATCATTGGTTTGTGAGCTAAGACCACTCCTAACCCTAAAACCTATTCCTCTTTGCTTAGTAGGTTTAACAGCTCCAGTTATTCAACCTATTCAGTTTTTAAATATTTTACGCATTTGGACAATAACAAGAAGTCCCATAGTTTGTCTTTACATATTTATCTTTCAAAAAAGTAAGAGAGACTTCAAGAGAGATGTAATCTGTTTTCATAGCCATAACATCCTAATCTCCAATAGTTAGGGTCGGGTAAGGTTTATAGGTAATAGTTTTGCACAAAGGCATCAACTATTTTAACTTTGCTAGTGAGTTAACCAGAACTTACACTTCTCTTTCAACTTTGATTTTCCATCTGTTTCTGTAGGTCTAAACACAGTATTGCCAGGAAAAGAACTCAAGATGATTTGTAAATCCATTTTTGTAAGATGATCTCAGGACAAAATTATTTCAAAAGAGCTCTTAATTTGTACTGCTTCTGTAAACTTCCAGAAGGCATGAAATTCATTAAATACATCAGTTAAACAAAAACAACATTGCTGGAAATGTTTCCATGCTTGCAGAAAACGATTCTTTTTTTTTTTCATTTCCAAAGAAAAAGGGTGAGCTATCTGCCTTCAGTTTATGGAAGCTCATGTGTTACACAACCACTGAGGATTAAATCAGATGATTTATTGCAAAATGGCCTGAAACAAAAGTCATCACCGTTTCCATGTAGGCAACTTGTTACACATAATAGAAACATATTAAGTAGGCTATATGGATATAATCTGTCTGGATTTTAAAGTGCTTGCAGAGGCCTTCCATGGAAAATCTTTGAGGAAAATATATAGGCATGGAATGGAAAGGGGAAGTGCTGTGACAGATAAAACTAGTCAGGAGAAGACAGAGCAAGTCATGAGAATGAACAGCCAGCCAAAGCATGGCAAAGCATGTGGTGTATTCTGACATGGTTTGCAAAATGAAGAAGTCAGTTAGGACATAATAGTTAAGGCTGAACTAAGTCTGAATCATTGCTTTGAAATCCAAATAAACTGTTATGCATGTGGGGAAAAAAATACTCCCCTAAGTTATATTGCTGTTGCTTTAGCTAGAAAATGAGCTTCAAGCTGGTTTACAAATAAACATAGAATTTTGTTTAGGAAATCTAATCTTAAAAATGGCTCTTTTCACTTTGTGCCAAATTTATGTCTCCACTTAGCTCAGTAATAGAAAAACTCAGAATCTTCCCATATACTTAAACTGTCTGAAGTCTTGTTCATAGGCTACTCCTGAGGAATTCCCCGCATTTCTGTATGTCCCTAACTGAAAGATTTCTTTATTGCAGAAACAGATGCAAAATGTCCTGGTAACTTCATCAGTAATCATGGTCTTGAAATGCTTGACGTCTCTCATTCACAAGGCAAAAAAAAAGGCCATTGGCAAGGAGTGCAATTAACCTTCAGACTGTGCCTCTTTCTGGAGTGCCCTTCTGCCTGTCTACACTGAGGACTCTTGTCTTCCCTGGACACCGCAGAGTTTCCCTCTAGGAGCAAAGAAATCCATAGCAACTCAGAGAGGTGGATCTGCAGCATCACTCCAAGCTGTACCCACAGAGGGCTATCACTGAAAGCATGCAGTTCTTTGAACACTTTCCTAAAAGGAAAAATGTTATGGACACTCCTGCCTGCGAATTAGTATTATTGCCAAAGTGATCATTCCTCCCAAACATTTGAAGGGGCTGCATCTCTTCACAAAGGAGGACAAAAATGGGTTACACAGATGAAGGGTTAAGAAAAACAGAGGAACAAGGAATAGAGGTCACTGGGATCAGAGAGCAGCTGTAAATGCTGACTGTTGGCCTGATGCACAGCATCTGCTCTGTTTCCATCTGCATAGCAGGAAATTGCCATTCCCTGGCAGGGCTAAGAGTGTGCAAATTTGGTGTAACGTATCACAGGAGGAATGATCCAGAATGTGATCCATCGCAAACAGTAAAGTTTCACGGAGTGTAAAAGCAAAAGATGTGATGGCAGCAGAACAGGTCCTTGATAACAGCTGTTTGGTACCGATATAAAATATAAGCTATCTTTGAAATGCATATGTAAGAAAAAGCTAATATAATAGTAGTTCTTTTAAAAAGAGATTAAGAGGTAGAAGAATTTATTCATGTTCATTTTGTTATAATGAAATCTACAGTAAGGAAGAAGACAACTTTTTAATAATAGAAAGGGCTATTTCTGCTAAGACACTCATCTTCACAATTGCAAATGAGTTGTTTGTGCGGAAATAGTAGTTTGGAAGAACAATTTAGTTTTGTAATAACCCCTCTGATTGTGATGAGTCAGTGAAAGCTCCCATTTTCACATCTTCCGCCACTGAAAAAAACAACTTTGTTTTCATATTGCTAGAACGGTCCAGCAAACTCCAGAATTTGCTAGCATTGTTGGTGGGTATAAATAGAGCATTTTTTATGCCATAAGGAAACTGCAGCTGCTTGCTGAATACAGACAAAAAGCAAATGTTTCGCACTTGTTACAGATCCACACGCTCATATTTTCTCCTCCAAGCTGCTCTGCTCTGAACGAATTTCCCTGGAGCCAAGTCTTCACTAAGTGCATCATGTTTACATAATAATGAGGATGCCTGCCTGGGATCTGTTTCGAAGTTGCTCCAGGTTAATTACTGTGGGTTGAGACTGAGTGAGAATCACAGGCACCTCATGTCTTGTACATAGCAGCTCAGTTTGCAAACAGTCCTCCAAAACATCGCTTTGGCTTACCTGTGGCATGGTGGAAGGGTGTGTCTTGACCCCTTCAAACCTTATTTAAACTCCAGCAAATGATCTCTTTATTAACGTATTACATGAACTGCTGAAAAAAATTAGTCCATTTTACTCCCTCAGCTTTCACTGATAAAGATACAATTTTCCTTCATGTTGTGATTCTGCCCCTCCACACTACCCTCTCCTGGAGTGGTAAAAGAGAACTTAAGAATTACACTCTCAATGTCTTGCTTCAGGCATGCATTATTATTGCACGAATACACCTATTCTTTGACTTAAAATAGCAAAGAGGACACGTGGCTTGAGTCACGTGTATCCAATCGACTGAAACTGAAGAGTAGCAAGAACCAAGCATCATACTGCCATTTCACCAAGACATGAAGGGAATTATGTTTAGATGTCTATAGCAGATATTAAGAAGGATTTTTATCAGCAGTACTTTTGCTAATCAACAGCTAATAAGAGATATCCCCATTTTACATTTTGTCTAAAGATTCTGCTGTAATACAAAAATACATGTATATATCCTTTACAGCATAAGTTAACTCAGAAAATTCTGCACCAACTGTCAGTAAAATGCAAGCAAGGTACATTACCCAAAAGCCTATCAGAGCAGCAATAAGCTGATCCCATAAGCTTTTTAAATGGTAACATAAAAAATAACTATATTCATAGAATCACAGAATGGGTGAGGTTGAAAGAGACCTCTGGAGGTCATCTGGTCCAGCCCCCCTGCTTAGGCAGGACCACATACCACAGGTAATCCAGGAACATCTCCAGGGGACTTTTGAGTATCTCCAAGGAAGGAGACTCCGCAACCTCTCTGTTACCCTTCTTTGTTGCAAGGACACATTGCTAGCTCATGGTCAACTTGATATCCACCAGAACCCCCAAGGTCCTTTTCTGTCAAGCTGCTTTCCAGCTGGGTGGACCCCAGTGTGTGCTGGTGCATAGCATTGTTCCTTCCCAGTTGCAGTACTTTGTACTTCCCCTTGTTGAATGTCTTGAGGGTCTTGCCAGTCCATTTCTCCAGCCTGTCAGGGACCCCCTGGATGGCAGTACAACTCTCTAGTGTATTAGCCACTTTCTTCCAGTTTTGTATCATAAGCAAACCTGCTTATGCACACTCTGCCCCAGCATCCATATGAAAATGATGTCCTGAAAATGGACAGGATGGGTCCCAGTGTTGACTCCTGGTATGCACCACTAGGTACTGGCCTCCAACTTTGTGCCACTGATCACTACCCTCTGAGTCTGGCCATTCAGCCAATTCTCAACCCACTTCAAACTGGAGGAGGATTGCTCATCCAGTCCATAATTCATCAGCTTCTCTATAAGGATGTTATAGGAGATAGCGTTGAAAACCCTACTGAAGTCAAGGTAGAAAATATGAACTGTTCTCCCCTTGTCTACCAAGGATGGGTTATCAAGTTGGTCAAGCATGACTTTCCCCTGGTGAATCTGGGCTGACACTACTGTCAGTCACCTTCATATTCAAGCTAGTCATTTGGCTTCTAGAATATTACTAACACTCTGTTGTTCATATCTGTTTGGTAATAGTGGTACAGTAAGTATGAAGAAAAAGTATCATGCTTTATATCTTACTGTTGCTTATTTTGTGCGTGGTTGAAATTGCTAAAATCTTTTGATCTTATAACAGAAGCCTTGTCTGGGAAGGGCTCAGATCAAAATATAAGCTGGCACTAGCACTGCCCACTTCGTCTTATCCCATAAGACTTGGTCTTCAGCAGTTACTATCACGTTATGTGAACCAGGATTTTTGTATGCACTTTTGAATGTATAAAGATCCTCTTTATCTGGCAGGACTTTTCACATGCTGAACATTTATTGGAGCACAGGATTTTTCAGCTATGTTTCTCATGTTTATTTCAAACAAGTCTGCAAAACAGCAGCACAGCTCCAGTGACTCCAGGGGTGGGGTGGGGGCAGGAAATTTTCCGACTCTTTGCCCCTAAGGAGGATGAGGCTGAGTGGGTCATTAACCCCATGAGCTCCCACAACAGGAAATCTCTTCCCAGCAGAGAGGGACTGTGGGACGTACAAACAGTACCAACAATAGTGAAGACTGATGCTCCCCTGCAGCATATCTCTCCCAACCTCCTTAAGAAAAACCACCAGAAATACTGTGGGGGAAGCAGGACAGATTTTAGAGGAGAGGAGCTCTGGCAGAGTGACTTATAGAGCAATTATTTGTGATCTTTCAGCTGAATTTATAACATACATTTCAATGACCTTCTCTTTTCACCAAAACTGACATGACCTAAAAAATGCTCAGTGTACAAGCAAGAAGCACCTTGCCTATGTCTCAGCTGCTGCTGAGAAAAACCTCAACTATTTTGCTCAAAAGTATTTACATACATCTGGATTACTGAAAAGAATTATCTTGTATCCCAACCTTGCAACAGCCTGAGCCTCACAGCGCATAAATTCCAATTGTTTTTTTTCTTTTCTTGGACATCAGCATGAGGCCAAGATTGAACTCATGCACAACCTCATATCAGAGTGGTCTTTTTACTCGGAATAGATTAAGCTGTAATACAAAAATACAGCATAACACACACTTTTTGGTGTGAAGTTGTAAAACTGAGGAAGACTGGGCACAAGCCATCATGCTGGAGACCCAGTATTTTGTTTCTGTCTCAGCCATCATTAGAAGTTTGACCTTGAGATTACAGTTTCACTGTGTCCAGGCTTCTTGGCACCAGAATAGCTTAGCACAGTGGGGCTGAAGCTCAGAAGGGAACTCCATGCACCACTATAAATTTCTACACATTATTTTGCTGAAGATTCTAGAGTGACCTTGTTCAGTCCCAGAACTATAAAACTAAAATCCATGGTATTGCACAGAGACGAAGTGCAAGAGTAGCAGGCACATTGTTCTCAATACTTTTCTGAACAAGAATAGACAAGGTTGTAGCCTCGAGCAATTAGAAAATGTCCTCCCAAAAGCACACACACAGTCCAGAGGACTTTGCTTTGTATTTGAAGGGTGAGAAAAGGTCCCACGGTATCATAACAAGGCCTGAATATTCCCACTTTGTCCTCAGTAATTATTTTTTCTGATGTGCATTTTGGCTTAGACTAGCTAACAGTGGCCCAGTTAGTCCTTCCCATTTTTCTCTCACACTCACACACAATCATTAATGCAAACATGGATACATTTTAACCACCACAAGATAGACACAAAGCAAGCATATAACAATGCAGATCTCCAAGCATTAATATACGGAGAAGGGGAACAATCTCTGACAAGTGCTTTCTTCTTGTACTGAACAGAGAACTTAAAGCTCAGAATTACCTACAAGCTATTTCTGCCTCACTACAGAGATTCCTTCCAGCACTTCCCTCCAGATTCTGCAAAAAGCTAGTCCTTGTGATCTCAGCTGCATGACCTAAAAGTGAGAGAAGAAGAGTATATTCTGAATGAGAGGAGCAGAATATATATTTTGGACCTCAAGATGGAGCAGGACTCCTGCCTGAGCACATCCTAGCAGTATATGAAGCTGCAATGCTGTTAAGCCTTACAGTTTTCAGAGCAAAAGTAAGTGAGGCCAGGACATTATAATCAGGCAGTGGTAAGTAAGTCTGAGACATCAGGTTAATTTCATGCATCTTGCCTTTTTAATAAGGTCATGATATTAAGACTCAGGCATGATATTAAATTCTACTGGGTGACTTTTGTTCAGCTAGTTGGTGTTCTGCTTCGTCAATTTTTTTTTCTGCTTGTGCACAATAGATCATTATAACGGCAAGCCACACAGTTCAAGGCAGGTTTAGCTCAAAGAGGAGCTCTTCTGACAGCTGTATGACCATACTAGCTACAGAGCTGTGTGGGCACAGGAACTCTGGAAGAAAGTGGTGTGTACAGCCAGCACTGTACCATTCAGATCATCCTGAATATTTAACCAAAGTAAATCCCACATTTGTAGATTTATAGGATTCAGCCATATTCCCCTGTCCTTGAACCACTTTCCCTTGTCCTGTGGCTCTTGCAGCGCTCAGCAACAAAAAGCTATCATTATGAGGCTTTGCATGGTCATGGCTCTGCTCTAGTCTTGGTCATCCAGACTTGCTACACACTTGACTACTGTGTAGTAATAGCTCCTGGAAAATATTACTGCCAGGAAGCCAAGTCATAACTCCTCCTTTCCAGCTTTTCCCCAAGCTTGGCATCTGTTGATTCTGCCTCATATTGAATGACAATCAAATGAACAGCCCTTGAAAGCATTATATGGCCTGGCCTAGAAGTAGAAGTTGGTTGGCTGGACCAACCTGTCCAATGGTCACTGCACCTCATTCACCATGCCAAGAATCAGTGACAGAGGTAGTACAGATGTTGATGAGGCAGAGTCTCTGCCCAGAGAAACTGGGCAGACTAATTCTCTGGAGGGAAGAAAACCAGAGAATAACCGTTATCTACCAGAATCTTCATGTAATTGTAAATAGGGTTTGAGGTAATACATTTTGTGCTTGTTGATGGAAGGCAAGGTGAATACCACATGCACATGGAAATGAACTTCTTGCCCTGAAACTCTGTGTTTCAGAGGAGTAATTAATACCTCCACTAACACTACAGCGTATCACTGATGTCCACAGAAGTTTGCTTCAAAAAATAACTGAAGTCAGAAGGGAAGCCAAGACATTCCTACATTTGATGGTCCCACTGCAGAAAAGAGGCACAGGGTTCTCTCCAACTATCTTGCTTTGAGTCTCTCTTCTAAGAAAATCAAATGTTATACTAGTCTAATTTCCTATTAAGCAATACCCCAAGGAGAAAATACACTGGCTGCAGAAAAGGTAGCAGGTCCTATGATTCCTGCAAGCCTATACAGGGTCTTTGCCCCAGAAGGCTACAACTGTAGCAGGCCATCTAAGAGATGCTTGGTAGTGCTTTCCCCTGGCTATTTGTAAAGTGTAAAAGCAGCAAAGGGAACAAAAACAAACACTGTCCACAGCAGATCCAAATGAACTGTAGTTTTCATACCTCTTGCTAGATACTGAGAGGTGAACAACAGGCTATGAGTTGCTGTCGATATGAAAAAGCAGCTTGAGACTTCCTGCCTCTGGATGAGTGAAACATTCAGTAAGAACATTACCACCAAAGCCGCTCACTTCCTGCTGGAGCATTTTCTTATGCACAACTGTGAGACTGCTACTGTATTGCCCCCATCCCTCATATCTACTAGGTGACTTGCCAGAGGTCACCTAGTAGATATCATGTATTTGGTGCTTTCCTGCAGAAGAATTTTGCTCTAGAGTGGCCACAAGCCTTGCAGAAGCCCATGACTATAGAAGACAGTATAAAGGGATGGCAAGTCTTTTCTCCTTTATCTTTATATGTGACCACTAAGGCTCTCCAGGGACAGCAAACTTTACTGATCAAACCAGGGAGTGTACAGTGGAAAGACATGATAGAGTGGAAAGACACGATACAGTGGAAAGACACGATACAGTGGAAAGACACTGTTCCTTATGAATAGTGCAAGGACAACAACAGACAAAATTGGGGAAAAAACTGTGGTGCTAGCTAAGTGTGCTGGAGATAAGTTTCTCTCATTGCTGATGTGCTATAAATTAATACAGTATTTTCAGTCTACACTGCAGTTCTGCTCATTGGGGTACTTCAGGACAGCTCTGTACTCCGGCAACAGAGAGAAAAAGACCATTTCGCCTAAACTAATTCCTACACAATAGGAAAGCTGGCAGTTTCCTAACCAGGGGTTGTTACTGCTGAAAAGATCCCTGTGGAAAGTCCATGTGATTTCTGAGTTCAGCCCAGACCAAAATCTTGCTGTCCTAAATTCCAGACTCTGACTTTTTTTATGCAGAATCCCAAATGCTTGGAAATGGTAGAGACCGCATTTGATCTCATTACAGGCTTCCTCACTAAATGTCCTTACAAAATTAAATTTCCAGCCAAAATTTACAAGTTCTACTGCTGTTTTCCCTTTGTTTGGCCCTGAAAAGTTTCACTCAAGTCCCAGCCTCCAGTGAAAATTCACTCACCTTGTAGTTCTTTGCTTCCTGTTAACTACATGCACATCTCAGTTGCACTCACCCATTTATAGTGTGCCTTCAGCTGTATAAAGTTCTCATAAGCTTCCCTTTGTGACACCTTGTCTGATATAGCAGCAGCAAGATGACCCATACTGCTATACCAGAGTTCTCTGACATGGCAGAGGCCTCACACAGAGTGACTCATTGAGTGAGTCTTGTTGAACAACCATCTTCTAAGATTTTTCCTAGCCACTTTAACACCTTAAGAGATGCTGTCCAGGCACCTTAGTCATGCCAAAGCACTTTTCCCTCTTTGCAATTTAGAATTAGCGCTAACATTGTCACAGTTAAATAATATTATTAATTATTGTTGGTTTAAACTAACTCCCTAGCTGATACCGTAGCAAAGTCAGTTAATCACATTTGGATGAGGCCATTTACGTGCAAGATTCTCTGCCTGCCCCAGGAGCCAAAATATTCAGGGTAATTACAGTCAACTCAGAGCCACCATGGTGTGTAAGCCACTGTCTTGAGTACAGGGACTCATTGCTCTGGACGACTTTGAAATTTAAATCCTAGTTACACCAAACACACATGACTTAGACATGATTAATGGGTTCAGCGGGTTTGATCCCAGTGCTGTAGCTCTACTTTCCCACTGGAAACAGACAGTTCCTTGCAAAGCAGTGCCTGAAGTGTTGAGTTTCTCTGTTAAGAAGCAAAAAGCTAAGACAGGCTGATTTTATTTGTAAGCATGTTTAGGCAGACTTTTAGCCATTTTAATGTAAACAAGCACTCACCTGATATAAGTGGTGGTCCAGTAATTTCCAGCAGGGTATGCAATGCAGAGAATCAAAATTCAGACAATGTTTGGAAGAAGAAAGGTTATTTCCAGTCCAGCCTTCCCGAATTCCTCCAGTCATCCCACACTTCCGGCTTTAAAGGAATTATTTGCTCCCTGAAATACAATTTATGGAAAGAATGGGTCCAACTCAGTCCAACTGTCACTACAGTCTTTCCGATTAGAGACAGGCTTTGTTCTCTGACAGCTCACATCTGTCGCAGAAAGTAGGTGTTGTGCAGAACCCCAAATGAGACTTTTCCCCAGGAACAGTTTGAACTCCAAGCAGAAGTTCAACTTCATAATGTCAGCAAATGAGTCCTGTCCACTGAAGTCAAAGGACTCAATGGAAGAAAGGGTTGAAATCTGATGACAACTTTTTTCTTCTCGTAAAACTCACAGAGCTCACCATATAAGATGAGGATTTTAGACCCACTCAACACTGGACATTTTTAAAACACCATTTTTCTTTAAGGGACTTGAGTGTCATGACAGCTAAGGTGAGCTTTGTTGTGTGGTGCAGGTAACTTGTCCCTGAGCTCACCTGAAATCTTGCCCCTTTTCTGCCTCAGTGCAGCTTGCCTGTTGGGATCTTCCACACTGCTGTCCTCAGGAATTTTCAGTGATTAATTTCTGGAGTCAGGAGTTACTGTGTGGATGCTTCTTGAAGACAAAACAGTGGAGCAAGTCACTATTCTACTACAGCATTTTCCTGTCTCTTTGTTTCTTTGCAGCCTTCCACACAGTCATAATTGTTTTGCTAAGTTTTCCTCATCTCTGAGTGAAATGACCTAGCTTGTACATCAGCTGGCTTTGCCTCATCACCAGAAATAGCCTGGAACACCAGATTTTAGAGTTGTTCAACACCTCCTTCGCAGGACCCTTGAATAGTGACTTTTACAGTTCATTTTTTCTCTGCTGTGTTTAAAGACAGACCTAGAGTCCCTAGTGCTTGTCCAAATGTCTTTGATCTGGAAGTGATGTAGAGAAGTGAAAGAAAATCAGAAAGACCCTGAAAAACAGATGGAGATTGCAATTCAGCTTGACCAGGATATATGAGCAAGCTCTGACAGTGATCTAGGTAAACAGCATTGCATTTATAGCTCTAAATCACTCCATTTCCAGATGACTGAGAGGCTCAGCTCCCCTGCAGGTATCGTCAGATATGGTGATCAAGCTTTGGTCTCTGGGACTCTTCTCCTTTGTGGTACACTCTTGCCTGAAGTATTTTGCTCCATCGCAGTTGAGAATCCTACATCCAGGAGTGTCTACAGGTATGATTTTAGCACCACAAAATCTGAGCCTTCACTTGAGTTGTGCAATTTTTGGAGAGCAACCATGAAGATTCAGAGGTGACAGAAAGATTTTTAGTGACCAACATACTTCTGCCAGTGAGAGCACTACACACAGATGAATGAAAGCAAGGCTTTGACCGGACAGCCCTGAGGCAGGACAATTGTACCCAGCCTGTCCATTTCAGTTTTCTCTCCCATGGTAGCTTCAAGCTTCCTATTTTATAGTTTAGGTTTCTTTTTACTCAGGCAAAATTTTACTTTTGAGTTTAAAGGCCCCTCAGACTTTCTGGAGAGAACACTAGAGAAAGGACTAGCTAGGTGCATCCCTCTTTAGATACTAGCCCACATAAGGCTCGATGGCAGACCTCCTGTCTTCCCAAATTTTGAAAGAAGCTGTGGTGGCAGTAAAGGCAGCTTGAAATTGCAAAGCCACCCTTGCCTTTTATACAGTGTCAATCTCACTGCTTCATTTCCAGCTTCAGATAGTAACTATCTCCTTGTGTGAATTCCCTGATAACTCAGAATATTTCACCCAGCAAACTCTGCTGCATTGCCTGCCACAGTTTTTATTCCTTCTATCAGGCACTTCCAGAGTATTGTGGGACAGTCCAAAATAGCCTTAGCTAAGTAGCTGTACCACAAGTCTTGCTCTCACACATGCAGGAAGGTGAGTGTGTGGGAGTCAGTGATGCTGTGCAGGGTACAACGGTGGGTCTTCTGATGGTCTGCAGCAAAGGGCTTTGGCAGTGTGAGTGCTGTTGAGCTGACAGTGACAGCGTTCACTTAAACTGGGGGAGGTTACAGGTCTGCTCCACTTGCAAGACCAGAGAATCAGAAATGGGTGTGACTTGATGTTTCCAAATAATTATCTCACAAATAGCAGAAACTGGGGAAAATAAGGTGAAAGGCAAGCTTTAACAAACATTTTCACTTGAAATGCGCTTCCTGGAGGATCTGGCTAATTTGCTAGTGTGTAAATGCAACAGAAAATGTCACAGGTTCAGCCCTGCATCTCTGCTGACCCTGCAGTGTCTCAAGGGCACAGAGCTCCCGGCTCATGCTGCTAGTTCATGTTTATCTGCATTCCAGCAGATACAGCTAAAGTCAAATGACTAGACAAATTAGAGTTTTGGAGAATGAGATAGGAAGTCAAGAGACTGTATAAGCATGGAGATCGAAAAGTGAGATTTGCCTCTGACATAAAACAATTCCCTAATACCTCATGAACCTACTAGACAAAAGCTGAAATAGAAAGATATATTGAGTACAGGCTGCTACATGCATTAAGTGCTTTTTTGGCACCATAGAGTTAAAAGGACAGTTCCCAATGCTTAATGTTTTTCATTGCATACCCTGCCCATGTAACAAAGAGAACAGTCCCAAGGCAGTCTCTGGGGATGTAGCTCCACATGTTGCAAGAGTGAAGGATGCAAGGCCCAGATCCATATCATGAGCAATTAAAATCCTCATTTGAGAGGTATTCAGAACTCCAAGGTGCACAGAATTAATGATAAAGATGACATAGATAAGGAGAGTCGGGGTTGTTCTGCCTGGCAAAGGAAAGGAGCTTTCCAGTACCTAAAGGGGGCCTACAAGAAAACTGGAGAGGGAGGTTATTCAAAGGCATGTAGTGACAGGACAAGGGATAATGGCTTTAAAATGGAAGAGGGTAGGTTTAGATTAGACATAAGGAAGAAATTCTTTACTGTGAGGGTGGTGAGGCACTGGAACAGGTTGCCCAGAGAAGCTGAGGATGCCCCATCCCTGGAAGTGTTCAAGGCCAGGTTAGATGGGGCTTTGAGTGACCTGGTCTAGTGTAAAGTGACCCTGCCTATGGCAGGGATGTTGGAACTAGATTATCTTTAAGGTCCCTTCCAACCCAAACCTAGAATAAAATTTTATGATTCTATGAATTTGCAGACTGGGATAGGTTGCTGTCAGCTGAGGACTGGCTAGTAAAGGAAACCTCTCAAAAGGCTAAGAACTCAAATGATGAGGGAGCTTTCCATCCAGGCTTAAGCTGAAGCAAAATAATTATCTTTTTTATATTAGGTGATACTTGAAGTCAAATATGAGACCTATCCAAAGCAGCATTTTCTTTGCATATGTGAATGCACACAGCTTAAAATTAAGCCATGCTGGGTCACTCTGATGTCAAATCACATCCTGTGAAAATTTGCCATAGACTGAGTAAAACTTTCAGTAACTGCCATATTAGTCATTATCACTGTTAACATAAAGATCTGCCTTCACATATTAAAAAATTAATTCCAGTTGCTGCCACAATTTGATTTATGGATGCTAGTATGGCTGAAATGAATGCAGAGTTAGGTCCACGGTCCTGCTGTACTGACAGTCTCGTACATTCCTGCTCAGAAAAATACTAGTCCATGACAAGCTGCAGGTGAACCACTGCACTCTTTTTGCTTTTGCTTCCAAAGCTCATGTTCTGATAGCATCAGTTTGACCTTCCACCACCTTTTATAAAATAGGAAGCAGAGCTAATATATCATAGGACAGTCAGATGCAGACTACACAGATTTCAGACAAAGGGAGCTAGATAAATGGGCCAGTTGTGGCAGAAGACACAGCTCGACAGGGTGTAGGATGCCTTGCTGAATTTGGACATTAACTTTGCAGGGGTGAAATGCAGAACTGGCACCATTCGCTCTCCTCCATGTTCTTGGCAAGTAAGTTTCTCTATTAATAGAGCATCAGTAGTTCACCAGCCTCACAAAGGCATTTTGAAGAGCCTTTCCTGATCCATTGATCTTAGCTTCTGTTTTGTCTGTTGAAACATAGTTAACATGTTAAGGTCCTGCTTTTATTTGGAAAACACTGTAAAGTTTGCCAGATACCATGCACAACCACCCTGATCTGTTCATGGAAAGGAATCCAAGCTCTGCACTACACAACTACTCAGTGCTGCAAGCAGTGAAACAGAACAACGTTTTTCCTCTGTGAAGCTCTAGGCTGTGGCTCGCCTGAGCTAGCTACAGCCTCAATAATTTCCATTTCCGTGGCTCAGTGCAACTGCCACAACTCACCTGAAGAGCTAAGCGGAGAGTAGCCAACCAGTTACTTACCCAGTGTGTTATTTACTTCAATGCATAGCCCTTTAGGTGAGGAAGTTTCAGGCCAATTTGTTCTTAATGTGTTGCTTCCCTGCATGTATCAACGGAGCTTTCTGGGGAACACGTTTCCATTCTCAATGTTGGAAGAAGCAGCTTTCCTGACTTAATGACTGACCGTGCTCAGAGTCACCTGAGTAGCATGCATCGAGCGAGGACAGTAAGAAACATCAGGATTCGTACGTTCCATAATTTTACCTTTCTTCTTCTTCACCTTTCAACCTATTTGGGCAGTAGTGAATATAAAAATCATAGATGGTCTCAATTTTAGTACACACAAAATGATACTAAATACTTCCACTGAACTGATGTGAAGAGGCCTGAGCAGCCTTCATATATTTGAAAGTTAGGCTCAGATGTGACCTGCTGATTTTGGGGAATACTTGAAAGATTTGACCGAAACTGAAGAGCCCTTTCTTCAGAATGAACTCAGCACCTATGCTTTTAAGAATCAGCTTAGTAAATCCTGTAAAATGCACATCATGCAAAACAAGATTACTAAGTCTTAACCAGAAGTGAAGTATTGAAGGAAGTAGCACTTTCAGAAGTTCTAGGGAGCCAACAAAAGAAGCCAGATGGAGCTTGGTTGGCTCACTGGTACATATGCATAGACCAAGATGATGCAAAAACTTTTCTGTGTGCCAGAAGCCCTTGCCAGGTTGCTTATGGAGGAGAAAGGATAATGTGTCCAGTCCAATGAGAAACTTAAGAGAGCATTATTTAACTAGAAACCGTGAGATGTCAGAGTGTAAGCAGCCAATGTTTTCCTTGTTCATCTTTTAGTGCATCATTCTGTTTGTTGGACAAAACAGAAGCTACCAAGTTTAGTACAGGGCTTATAAAATATTTTCATTAAAATAAAATGTTGCCTCTCCCTTGGGAAACCAGTGTTATAACCTTGCAGGATATCTCCTGCTCAGCCCTGCAGCTGAGGATTGCCCTCATTATTTTATATGAGTGGTATTTGTTTAATGTTAGCTAGTATGACAAATGGCTTGCTGCTGTTTTGCCAGTGATTCATGAGGCAGAAATCCTCCACTGCCAGCACATCACAGAAGTGGCTAGATTTAAACACATCAGGAACTACACTGGTCAGAGTCATTTGTTTTCCTAACACAAAAAGGATGAACTCTGAAATTCGGTGCAACACATTGCTAAAACTGGCTTTCTTGAAAAGCTACCACCTTAAAGGATCAATCAAGTTACAGGCAGATCCACTGTGAATTGCACAAGCAGTCAGTTCTTGCCGTATTATATGTGTTATCCTAAGAATAGATTTGCAGGAAATGTTCTATATTTCCCTATACAGGCCATGTCGCTGCAGTCAACTCTATTCACTGCACTAGCTCTGTTTCCCCCTGTGCCCACACAGCTGGAGCCCTAACAAGTGCAGCTGTTTCTTCAACGTACCTCTTTGATTCTTTGAAGGTGTCATAGAAAATAGGGGATCCTCAGCTCTGCTTGCTTGTAAGGACTACTACTGCATCGTCTTTTCCAAAATCCTTGGGAAGAGAGGAACCAGCAAGGAAGTTGCTCCTGGAAAAATAAAAAGTTTGCACACCATGTAGCTCTTCCAGAAACCCACAGCTACATCAACAGAATAGAATAGAATAGAATAGAACAGAACAGAACAGAATCATTAAGGTTCCTGTTAACAACTTGCGGGAGTAAGTTGCTTCCTGTGTTATGTCTTAGCTGCTGTCTTTGGCATGCCTCACTCTTCATTGAACAAGCTAAATTTACTCCAGCAAGGTGCCTGATCATTTAGGAAGTAATATCTCTGTATTATCTCCTGGTTACTGCATCGTGCCACATTTTTCCTGCTATAAGTCTGACATTGAAGCTCCACAAAACAGGCAACAACCCCAAATGTCTGATCTGCCTATACTGCAGTTCTCCAGACAAGGCCAGAGGACTCTGCTCATATAGGCACACAATCCTTCTTTACCAGGGTTTTCCAATGCCTGGGCATTTGTGCAAGATTTTGATAGGGCAGTTAGATTACAAAGTCCTGTAGTGGGCACATAGTCAGAAAGATATTCATATGGTCACTGTAGGCTAATAGTCTTTGTGATTAGTGTTGTCTACTCTTCTCATAGTTCAAATCAATTTATATCAGATTCCAGGTCTTGGAAGCAGAATCCTGGTGATATAATTTAATCTCCATAGCTCTTAAAGTTTGAGATGGCAATAGTTAAGGCACACAGAATATTCTACTGTGGAGCTTTCTTTGGCATCAAGATAGCAAATATATACAGGAATGAGTCATTACTCTTAGGAAAAATGGTAGGCTGGAGGGTTGTCACTGCAGTGCCTGGTAAACATTGATGCTTCTGAGCATCAGAAAGGCACTGGTAAACATTGATGCTTCTGAGCATTTGGTTAAAATGTTTGGTTAAAACTATGTGCTGCTCTCCAGCACCTAAAACCCAGTCATCTTTCAGCAGCATGTCTCTGCAGTTAGTACAGGCAGTAACATCACAGATTCTCTGCTGCACAACTCCAGAAAACTTGTAGTCACTGATGTCCTTTCAAGGAGACATCATTTAAGGAGAAAAGAAGAAATTCTAAATAAAATCCTAATCTTGTCTACTTCTCTGTGCACTCAGGTTTCATATTTTTTCTTCTTATCCAACAAGATTTTTAACCTCAAGGAGGTTTTAACAATAGCTCAGAAAAGAAATCAGTTCAACTGTGACCCTCTCCTCACAAACAGAAATTGTAATGAACATTTCATAGATATAAAATCTCATTTAAAAAAAACATTGATTCTACTTGCATCTAGGGGGACACCATGTGACTGAAGCATTGCTGGGCTGCTCTGTCCTGGAACTGTTGGTACATCTGAAGAATCCAAGTCTGATACTCCCATCTTCCATCAACTGAAACAATAATTTTCCACACAGCATGAATAAAATGTCCCAGTGGTTGTATTTTGTACCATTTTATCAGAGGTACATTTTCAAATATATGAACTAGAGTAGCTGTCAGCTCCAAGAGACTCTAGCTAGATTCCCAGTATCGATTAGACAGGAACTCTGACACATCCCTTGACTGTGTCTGCACAGGTTCATGCATAAACCTGTAGGATTTCTGATACAGTGCAGAGAGACTGTACAGTAGGTACAATAATTTCCATACACTAACAGACATATCCTGCAGTAAAAGCAAGAGGACAAGGTGTTTAGAAGCTCCCAAGTCTGAGTGCTCTCAGTGCCACTTTCCCCTCAAAAGAAAGTTATCAGCTTTCCCACTTATAAGTCTGTAATTCAGTACTGTCCCTTCAAGACAGTATTTGACATTGCTTTTGATGACAGCCCTGCCTTAGAGGCAGGGGCCGTCCTGCTCTTTCAGGACTATCCTGGTAGTCTGAGTCCTTGCCATAACTCCAGAGATGAAAATCAATGATAAAGGGATGAGCTGGACCATGGCAGTACCATCGTCAGAGATTGACTCCTGATTGGTACTACCAGTCTGTGTGAGAGAAAAGGCTTAAGAGCAAAAGTTGCTTGCAGCTCTTCCTGTCCTTTGCCCTATATCTTGTGTGCTGACTGGTGCAAAATCTGCTCAAGTCTGATGACAGGGGGCCATAAGGCAGCACCCACTGCAAGAAAAAACAGCTGCAATAACATTGCAAAATTTTGTCATCTGATTTGCAAAACAGTGGCATGGCCATCATAGGACAGTTCTAAACATTATTTCTCTGCTTGGCCTGTCATCATCCAAGCATTTATCCTCTTAAACACTGAAAATGTAAGAACAGCATAAAGATTCAGTTAGATGAAGAGATTGCTTGTTTTAAAAGCAAAACAAATTAGATTCTGTCAGAACTAGAACCAAAATGGCCCCTCCAACTAATGAACTTGAGATATTTATACTTTGATATTTAATGCCATCAGTTTATTTCCAAAATTTTTATATAGTTTCCAATTGCTGAATGATAATTACATACTCAAACCCAAAGACAGCAACAAAGTTTTCAGTCTCTCAATATGGTAATCAAGGCTACAGAATTGCCCAGCTAAACTGGAGGCAAAGACCTGACCTACATGATTAATACCAAGGTTGTCCTGCTGATAGCAGGGCGATGTTGAGTGTTTTTCTTCTCCATCAGATGGAACACAGTCCACCCCAAATCAAGCAATGGGAAATTTTTTGGACAATAGTGACTTGTCCAGAAACGTTATGTTTCACAAAGATCAAACATATGGATTCAGCTTATAAATATGGTAGCTAAAAGATTTGTAAAGTCAACCACCAAGGAAACCCAGTGTTCACATACTGCCAGAGCAGCAGAGTTGCTTTTGTTGTTTTCAGAAAGTGTTTCCAACTGAGAATCTGATGGCTTATAAGCATTCCTTCCTACAGGAGGCTTTTAACAACAGCTGAATAGCTCTTTTTGCAGTAGAATGATCAGCCTTATACAGGTAATCTTCCATTTTCCCAAGCCCTCCTTTCAACTCCCTTAGTTGTGTTACTCAGGGGATCTGAAATCAAAAAGTCCCCTCTTTAGCCATACTCTAGTACTGAGGTGGCCTGTTCCTGAGAAACTGTGAATGCTCAAGACACAGTTTGGAGATAAAAATTGCCCAGTGGTATTTTTATGAGCCCAAGAGCTAGAACAGAGGATGAACTCACTCCCCAGACAGCAAGGATTCCTTGTTTGTGGTCTTTCAGTGTTCCTGTCACTGCAACTCCTAACAAATGACTTTGCAAAGCTAGAATGCCTCATTCTCCCCAGACCCTGCTAGTCAGTTTGTGCTCAGAAGAGGAGGAGCAAAAAGTACTTCTAAGCAAACCATAAGTGTCCTCAGGGCAAATGGAGTGAAGAGTTGCTAATGCATCCTCCATGTAGTTCGTAATTCTGACCTTCTAAGACTTCGCTCAGGTATATGGCAAATAAATCCATAGATTCTGTCATTTGTAATGCTCCTGGAAACAAGAAATGCAAACTACTCCTCAAAAAGCTCATTTCATTCCTCTCTAGCTCAGACATCTTCCACTATCCCTGCCACTAAATGCATAATGAAATTTTTTATCGTATAGACTTTTGGTCTAAAGGTTGCCTTCCTGGAGGTGTTAAAATCCATTAGATGCTGTAAGCTATTGTAAATGAGTCATGGGAGATTAACAGTCAATTCATCTCCTGTCTGACACTGAAGGAGGCAGGGTATTGAGGACAAGTGAAATGTGAGTGACAGCTTGTTTTCCTTTGGTCCCACTTAGCCAATCAGCATTAAATTGGCTTGGCAGAAAGGGGACAGCTCTGAAGAAAAGAGGCAGAGCAGGAAACAGCAGCGAAGGAACAGGGAGAATTGCTAGCTGCTAACTAGGTACTAGGCTTTGTACACTGCATACGAGACAGTGACGCTGGGTTTACTTGACACACAGCAAATATGCATCTGTGGAAGTGGAGCCCCAGAAAACAGCAAGACTACACCTCAGCTCTACCAACGTGCCACGGTCACCTGAATGACCAAGGCAGGAAAATGTCTGGAGATGGATCTGTTTCATGCATGTGCAGCCTTTGGCCCTTCAACAAGTAAAGTACTCTTTGGGCATCATTATACCAAGTGGTAACCTGCGTGGCAGTGTGCTCTGACCTTCAGCTCCCTCAGCGGCCTACTTTTGAGGAAGAACAAGAGTAAGGATGTCTGTAAGCAGCTCTGGCAAGCAAAATGGTCCTCACAGATCCATAACCATGACACCAAAGCAGTAACTGAGCCACTTAAACCCTAACACAAGTACAGCTTTCAGGCAAGAATATGGCAAGGAAATTAAAGGGAAGGACACTAGCTGAGGAGTGGAAACTGAACAAGACTGGGTTTCCCCCAGCCCTAACAGACCTGCTAACAGAGGACTCACTGAGGTGTTAGTTTGCATTTGAGAGTCAGGAAGTCCTTTTTCACATGCAGAGTGGACAGAAACACAATTTCTATTAGCAAGCTAGTGCTGCACAAGTTTGGCTATAGAAAGTCTTGAATTCCCCTCAAATCTACTCCCTGCTCCTGTTTGTGAGTTTGTAACAGGAAGTTTAGCATCCCAAAGCCTCCAAAGAGGAGATGGGAGGCTCAAGGCCGGTAATTGCCTCAGACTAAAGTGTAAAAAACAGGTCGTCCAAATCCTGTTCAGAAATTTAACTCAGCTTTCCAGTTTTCACAGCAGAGAGCGCAGCCCTCGTGCCTGTCTTTGTCCTTATTCAGGAACTGCAGGTGTGAAAAAACTCCAACCTTCCCATGCACCCACTTAATGTAAGGTCAATTGTGCACACATACCAGGCTAAACCTGAGATATAGGAAGACTTTGCTCTGTGTCTGGCAAGGAGTACTAATGCAAGTAGTAGAAAATACCAACTTTTGTAATCCTCATGCTTTTCTCAAAGAAAAGCAAATTTACGGTTGTGCAAGCCTTTCAGTGGAATAAAAACCTTTTTGTTTAAGTTCTTTTGTATATCTTGTCCTTAGCTAGTTACTCATGATCTGCCTTGCACCTCTTCAGGTTGCCTTGCAAGTGCAAGGACTACTGAATACTACATCCTCACATGGTGCCCACACTGGGTGCAGGACAGAGAAAACTAGCCATAAATGTTTGTGAGTAGAACTGACCAAGAAACGGGAATTCATAAAGTCAACAGATGATGCATGGTCAAATCTCAGTCCTGATATTCAGATAGAACTGAATTTCTTCAGAGTAGATACATTTGTGTATGTTTTTAAGTGAAAATTGCAGATGGTTAACATGTCTCAGTTTTCCAGTCCCAGCCATTCAGATAAATACCACCACCCTGCTTCCTGCGTTCAGTCCCTTGAACCACAGAGAAATAGGGTTAATCCAGTTTTAGACTTGGCTTGATGCCTTTTAGCATGCTATTAGTATGTTCGTAACAGCTTTTTTCCTTCTTAACACTGATTACCTACAGTAATTTCGGTTTAATCTTTTAATTTAATTGTTCAAAAATGCCCTAAACAAAGACAAAATTACTTGACTGACACACAGGATTCTCCCATAGAAGGCCTTATCCAAGATTTTCCCACTAATCCTCTCAATTTCTTGTTCTTTCTTTCATCTGACGTCTCCTACCTGCCTTGCTCTGTGAGTTATATTTCATCTGATCTCCAAAACACTCCATCGTTAGGGTCTGATTTTTCCCGCAACAAAGAGACTTCTGCAGGTGCCTTCCTACCATTTGCAGATGTCCTCAAAAATAAAATCACTGCTGGAGTTATAAAATCTAAGCAATATAAGCTGTCCTTTACCTCTGCCTACAGAATGTTAACGTTCATGTCGGGGCCTGTCATGCTCTGACAACTCCACATGTGTATCAGCCAAGTAGCAAAGCAGTTCTACTTCAGCAGAGATACCAAGGATCACAACCACAGCTGACACCAGTGTTTTTAAGACATTGACTGAGTGAATTGAATGAGGTCTGTTGTTACAGTGGTATTTGAAATAAGCAATAGCTTCCATGGGGAATCAGGAGTTCCACCCCAAACATGTCTGTCAAGCCCAGGTATGTCCTTCAGGCACTGACGCAGTGGTTTCCAGACAAGCTGTGCGTATATAGTACCAATTAGGCTGCCCTCAAACCGCAGTCTCTGGGATAGTTCTTGTCACACCAAAAGCAATAGTGGCAGGTGCCAATACACAAAGAAAACTGAATTTTCATTTCAGCATCCTCAGCCTAGGGTTTTAAAGGCTTCCCAAATACTGATGTTGTGTCAGATTCAGGTTCATCTTATCATCAGAGTTTGCAGCATCACACTGTGCAGAGTGGCTAATTTTTGTAGTTCCCTCCCAGGTAATAGCCTAACTTTCTACCAGTGCCTAAAAAAAAGACATTCATTATTTGTATTTCTTATTAACTTTTAGCTTAACAATTTACCCTGAGTCTACAGAGTGCAATTGGTTCCTGAGACAGAGCAGCCAGGAAGACTGCTGTTTCATGTGCATCTCTTTGCTTTATTGACACAGGATTGAGAAGCTATTTGAAGGGACCCTGTGGGATGCGGATTAAGAAGCCATGTCAAAGGAACATGGTTAGTATTGTAAGCCTGGACCATCAACCAGTGAGTGTGGGCAGCTGAATTTCATTGGAAATAGTCAGCTCGGGCTAAGTACAAACTCCACTGGTGTAAACTACCTTCCTATTTCCTTAGAAGCTGTCCCAATTCACACACACTATTTCTAGTAGTAGGTGCCTATTAGATTACCTAGTAACTTCAGGCAGACCTTTCTGCAGAGCATGGTGTGTTTGTAATATATTCCCGTCTGCTTTATGAGTCACAAAATAATAAAAGGTAGACATCATCTGGTCAGGACTATAAACTGCATACAGCTCCAAATTGCTTTGTTTCACTAATTAATGTTGCTGGTTAACGTAAATATTTATCACTAAATGAGCATGTTATGCATCTATTACAGAAAGCTACGTGTCAGCAGGAAATCTATACTCAGAAGTGCTGATACCTCTAGTTGTAACACTGTTCAAGCATTGCTGCAACAGCAAAACAGGTGAGAACTGGCAATTGTAAGACTCATGCCTCAGTACTTCCATATTCAAATTACTGCTGGAATAAGACTGTGTTTGCCTGCTTCATTTATCATTAATAGTCATAATGTTGCTGGTGCCTTAGTCCGAAGAAGTCTGTCAAAAGCTTTAGGTAATCCCCTCATCAGAGGGGCATTACCTCTTGCCAGCACGTCCAGACCCATGATGAGATGGGAATCATAGGGAAGCATCTTGCTTTTAAATGGAGTCAATTCATGCCTCAGTCCTGAAGCCTCCCTTACCAAAGGCACTCTGCAAATGGCAGTCCTGTCTTCTGGATGTAAGTGTAGAGGGCTTTGGAAAAGGAGAAACCTTGCTCTGTGTCATGCAGCCCATCCTTCTATTCTTGAATAAGAGAGTCAGCTGCAGGAGGAAGAGGGCAGCTCTGACAACTTTTGAGAACATTTACATGGCTCAGATAGCCACAAGGGAAGGAGAAGAGACTACAAGCAGTAATGGAGGAGCAATAGAGTAATGGAGGAGTGTCTTGCCTACACCTGCATGGCAAGCAGACACAGACATAAGGAAAGCAGGAGGTAAGAAAGATGCTGATTTCCCCTCATCCATCCATCAAAACTGAATTAAAGTTTGATCTCTTGGCTTCTCTAAAGTAATGCCTCTATTACTGCTGATGCTTCTATCTTTATTCAAACAGTATACATCACCAGCTTGAGCATGAGGCAAGATTGGCAGAGCGGAGTGCTGGTGTTCTGCATACAAACTGCATGACTTGTTTAGTGCATTTCTCACATGGGATTACTAAAACAGGTGCTTTCCAGAAGGAGAAAGCAACCAGCTGGAGAGACTTCATGAGTTATCTTGACTTTGTAACAAACTGATTTAGAGAGCTCATCCACACAAGGGTTTTGCTCTGATTCAGCTAGGTTAGTTTAGACATTGATGGTTCATTTCATCCAGTTTCAACATGTGAACAAGGACTTGGTAGTTAAATGCAGGGAACTGCACTAACCTCACTAAAAATTTTTTCTGCTTTCGTTACCTTTTAAACCAAGTCATCTACTCTTCTCTGAAACCCACATCTCAGTTACACACTGAAAGCCAGCCACATCTGGTTTCCTGGCTTTTAGCAGGATAAAGGACTGAAAATCAAGAAAGACATTACTTTTCTCTTACGCTATTCCCAGTCAGAGTTAATGAGTTTCCTGGTCAGAGAGCAGGAGAAGTAGGTAGCTCTAAGCTTATATGATATTGCAAAGGAAAGAATCTGAGAATCACAGTAGTTTCCTTTTGTTAACACTGATTTTACTCAAGGCAGTGTGAATTTCCTTATTATATGAAGCAATACTGCGATTAGAGATGAGAATTAAGACACAGTTTACAAGAGAAGAGATGACCTTTTTGATACATCTTTTAAAATGTTCTTTGGAATTGTCCAGTGCTACTGTGATAGGTACAAAAATTGCCCATATTTTGATTATGCAAGGTATTAGTAGTAGAAGTATATATAAAATATGTGTACTGCAGTGGTGCTGTCAACAGATTTACAGGAGCTTCAGCAATGAAGGAGCTGAACTAATAGCAATCAGGCTTTTAGATTCTGAGAACAGTGGCACAAGACAAAGCTGCCCAGCAAAATGCAGATAGACTGTATATCCTCAATGCATTCATACCAAAGTTATGCTAAGCATTCATCCATGAAAAACTGCATGTCTGTGCTTCAGTACAGTATTTTTCAGTATTTGAAAGCTAACTT
This sequence comes from Ardeotis arabs, assembly GCA_011801015.1. Taxonomy (NCBI): domain Eukaryota; kingdom Metazoa; phylum Chordata; class Aves; order Otidiformes; family Otididae; genus Ardeotis; species Ardeotis arabs. The sequence goes on along the minus strand of JAAGAY010132078.1, from coordinate 46,639 downwards.
TACATCAGATGCCAGGGCTTAGTAATCATTCTCCTCCTCACATGCTCTTTCAGGTTGCAAATTTGGGATGATGAGTTTTTTTCACAGTTCTTTTACATGGGAATGAAGGACAGATACTGATGGACTAAAGTCATCCTTGCCAAGCAAACTGGATCACAGCTCACGTTGAGGCTTGCAAGAGTAAGAAACTTTATAGGGTTCAATCATGCAAAATGCTGACTTCCTTCAGGGAGGTGTTTTCCTCCTGAACTCTCTCACTCTTGGCTCCAAGGCAGAGCTTTTCACTCTCCTGGTAAGAAAGGCAGACCTGTCAGCCAAGCATTTCCATGGCTTAAAGTTGTCTTCAGTCCTCCAGGATCTTCATCCTCTACACAAGATCCTGTCTGGCTCTGTAGGCATTGCCCTAAGGTAAGAGCTCCAGGTGGAAGCTAGGCTAAGAGCTGGGAGAACTAAAGCTCCAGGATATAAGCCAGGAGGAAGGAAAGAGAAAAATTGGTAAGAATTAGACCCATTACTGTCTCAAAGCAAGTATTTGTAAGCATGCGATCAGTAGGAGCAACTGGGCACAGTGGCGTTACACATACCTCTTGCTCACTATACTAATTACACAGTCTAGAAATGGACAAAGAGACCAGAAAAATGGCTTGCCCCAGCCAGCCTTCTGCTTTACTTTGAATATTTCCTATGTGAGGTGAGCACAGCACTGCCCACTGCCCTGGCTGGCATGGGTACCAGAGGAACAAACCTACACAGAGTTGACAGCATCAGGTTGTTCCCTTTCACAGCAATGCCAGACAGGTTAGTCCTTATTGCAGAGGGGAAAGCCCTGGTAAAGACCATCAAAGTGCTTACACAAATATTGACGTACTAGTTTGTGGACATTAGTGCCACTGATGTCAAGCAACTCCACCAGAAGGAAGTAGCTACTGGAGGCCAGAAGTTGTTAATTACAATGTTGTTGTAGCTTCACTGCCTTAAGATTATATGAGTTTGCAAAATATTTAGGGAGGATTCATATCCATCTTTTCAAGTATTAGTTAATTGAATAGTGTATTCCTCTGCCCACAACACCAGAGCTCTAAAAGACTGCAGTGATCTCCACGGAAATAAGCAGTATTGGGCCTGTCTATTGGTGTTAACGTTTTCAGTAATGAAAGAATTAACATTTTACTTTTGAGGTGGAGGGTCACTTTGGAATAAAACCATGGTATCTTTAGTTCTTCCCAGTCTATTGCACACGGAAATAGGTATGGCAGTTGTCCACAATCTCTTTGCTCCTTTCTCCTTACCTTCCTTCCTCAAACACAAAAGCATTCTTTTTTATGTAAGTGCTAGCAGCTCCATGAGATCTTGCTGCTGAGAAGCTTAAAAAGAAGTAATCTTAAACTTTACAGCTAGTGGGATTTCTTATGCCATGGAAAATTTGTATTCTAGTTACTTAGGAAAAGAGACCCCAGCATCCCAATCCCAACCTAATACACAATGAGACAAATCCTTGCATTTATTGTTTCAGACCTTTTTTTTGTTAATTACTTCCTTGAAGGAGATAAAGGGAAACTGGTGGAGTTCATTCAGGAAGCCCCTGAGGCACTCCTTCCCAATCCATTCTTGCCTGTAAGAGCAGATACGGGTAAAAGTGATCTTTCATCTGGCCCAGTGGATTAAGTCAGTAGTCTTACATCTTAGCATTAAAAATGCATCACTCAAGAGTGGTGGGAATCAGGATGCATGTGATACCAGGCTGGCATTTCCTGGGGAGGCTACAGGACTATATTCATGAAAACCTCCATCTGAAATATCCCAATGACTATCGTAAATTTTGAGTCGCTGAGAGTGCCATAACAGACTTGTCTCTACCTTCTTTGGTTCTGAAGTGCCAAACTAGTTGAAAATGCAGCTGTCCTTCATGTGATTGCAGCATCTGTTCCCTTCCTCCTATGGTTTCATGCCATTTTATATACAGCAGCTAGAAATACTGCTCTGGCTACTGGTGGTATCATCATTCCTGATCCAAGATTTCAGATGGGAAGAAATCATCACTAAAACTTGCAAGTATACTCTTGAAAGGAGATAAAATCTGTCTTCCAAGTCTGTTTCATCCAGAGGAAGTTCTGGAGGCTTCTTTTTATTTTTGGTTTGCTTGTACTAGATTCCTGTCAAGCAAATAAAAGGTAAAGAGTCGATGCCTTACCACCTCTCCTTTAAAGTCAAGTTTGAACAAATAATCTACCTATTGCAGCCTAGTTACAGTTTTTTTTCTGGCCTTGACAATATAACCAAATGGTAGGAGCACTGGGGGTGTTGAATTTCCTTTTACATTTTCTTTTATCTTTTCTTCAAACAGCTCCTATTGTTCCAATGGAAAAAGAAAAATCACTCTTGTTTTTTGAAACTTGCTGGTTCTTGCAACAGCCTGTCTCCTAGAAAAAGGACAATGGGAGATCTGAGTCTGAATACCTTGCAGTTCTTGAGGAATCAAGTGGAAGGGAAGGATTTTCTACACCATTAAGTACTGATTGCTGTTTTATTCTGGGGAATCAACACAAAATCTGTGGTAAGGGGGAAAACTTAGGCTTTAAGAATCTACTCACTTTAGTCTGCTCAATTTTAATTACAGAAATGCTGGATTCTCCTTTCCTTCATCCATTATAAGGCATTCCATTTCTCTCCAGGATCTTCCTTAGTGTTTTCAGTGCCATCACTTCTGAGTTTAAGGAAGAATACAACAAAATGGGGCAGGGGGAGGGAGAGGGTGGAGGGTAGGAGTATAAGAAGCTGCTGAAGTATTTTGCTGCTTGGGTTAAAACCCCTCTGTCCTTTGCATTTGGGAACACAGCAGTCTCAGAACTGCAGAGATGCTGCAGTCTCATCAGAAAGAAAATGTATTTCAGACTCAGCTTCTCTGTATACCATTGTCTTTGCTCCAAAGGTGAAGATGAAAACTAAATCAATTGTCCTGTCTGTTCATACAAAGCTGCATGAACTAAGGAGAGTAAGTGTGCCTGACACCTTGGTCTTAGTTGCCTAAGGACTGCTCAAAAGCATCTGCACAGAGAGAAGGAAAAACTGGCTGCCGCAATACCAAGACCAAAGCCCCATGTAAGCCAGTGTCCTGTCTGATAGCAGCATATAGGGAAAGACCAGATTAATACAGTAAGCAGTTGGCAACCTTTCTCCCATTGACTTTGAGCTTCTGGATGTCATAGGCTCAGCCCTCCTCAGCAAGAGAAATTGTCTTCCTACCTGTTGGTCCTTGGACTTTTCATCCCTGTGTATGTCTATCAGTTCGGATTAGGTTTTAAAGTACCCTGTGCTAGTGATTATAACTCGATCAAACTACTTTTCCTTATGGCTGGAACCTGGCCCTGATTGCCTTGAGCATCACACACCATGTTGGGCACACGGAGTAGCCTATTGGTCTCTTTATGTAAGTGCTTTCCTTTGAATTCAACATTGAAATAATATTTTGCCCTCTTTGAGCCCAGCTGTGCACTGAGATCTGCAAACATCTCCATAGTTTTGACCCCAACAAGTGCTACAAATCTGCTTTTGGCAATCAGTGGTGCATCAGCTGCAGTTACAGAGTGACATTTTGCTGGTACCCATAGAGACAGCTATTTTCCAGTCCCTCAGTGAAGACAACCCACACACAACTCAAAAAAGGGAGGGATAGGATGGATGTGTTAGCTAGACAAACAGGAATTTGATAGCACAGAACGTGCAGTTAGGCGAGTGCTGGGAGGGTTTGGAAATGCAACCCATGCTATCATTAAGAAAAGATGAAAAGGAAAAAAAAAAGCAACAAGCAATCCAGCCACATGTCTGTTCCTTTGCATGGAGTTCATAACATTGTCAGCAGCAAAATAATTAAATTAATTGATTGTGCATATGTCACCAGCAGCAATAGGATGAATATGACAAATTTAATAATGGACCTTACAACCTCCTTTTCTCTTTCCTCTTCTGAGTCCCTGCCATACATAAGCACTCTTCTTACAAGAGCTGTTTTCAAGTTGCAGTTTCTGACTGTTGTAGGGCCCTGGAAGACAGTGAGAGTCAAATCTGCCACCACTTGCCAATTGGAAAGGGAAAAGCAAGAATATTTGTTCTTTAAATCAGACCTTCTCTCTGATTCTTCCCTCTTCTCAGTGTTATGATCTTGATTATTGAGATCAGCAGTCACCTCTTCCCTGTCCCTGCCCAGGTTACAGGAATCTATCACGGCTCAGGAGAAGTTTTGGATCTATGAGCAGGACTCACGCTGTGGCTGTAGTGGATCTCCACTGAGTTATCTTCACTGCAGTCTCCATGCGTGAGCCTGAGGAAATAAATTTAGGTCCCTGGATACTCCAGTGAAGATACAGCCTTCCAAGCTGTGCAAGCTGTCTCCTGCCCCGAGGAGCACAGAGTGTTCGTATCCAGAGTTTAGGATTTAAACTGAACAAAAGCAAGGGTGGAAGGAGGAGTAATAAGTCTTTGAAAGGGAAATGCATAGAAGAACCTGCCATTGAGTCTGCTAGTGGAGGTAAGCTTCACTTCTGCTGGCATTTAAGGCTGTGCCAGCTTCTTTCATAGTGTCAGCTTTGAAAATCTTCACAGGTGCTGGAAATCAGTTCTGCTAAGTTGTCACACGTTGGCCAGTCATAAAAGACCAGACAGGCCTAGAGAGGGGCATAAAACAAGAAATAGAGTCTAGCAGGACTACTTTTCCAATGCTTAAGCAAAGACCTGGTCCCTCAGGAAGGTCTGGCACATCAGCGCAGCTGAAGTATAGCCTACTGGCAATGCATGTGGAAGTATGTTTTCCCTCACTTATTATTTCCTTCAGGAAGAATTGTTGTACTCCAGGCAGATACTGAAAACAAATCTCTTTTTAAACAAAGCTGACATGAAATGGCAATAGAGTTTCTCTGCACTAGACTAAGAACTCTAGACCTTTCAGGCAACTGCTAGCAGTTTGCCCTTTATTTCAACCCTTCAGAAAGTCAGATTTCTTATTTTAGACGCATTTGTGTGAATATTAATCATGAAACAAAGGCTTCCTTGAAAATGCCATATTTCCTGTGAAGTAGAGAAAAAAAAATTCAGCCTGACGAACAAAATTACTCAGTTTTATGTATTTTAATGGATTACTTTTTTGTGTACATTGCATTAGTTGATTTGAAGCAAAGCTTGATTGAAACAGTGCAAGATCCACCTATTAGAAGAGGTCTGCAAACTACTTCATGAATTGATAGGCTGTTCATTCTGTTTCCATGCACCTTCATAATCTCTTAGCTCTTCCTGATCTCTAGCACACAGAAGCACTGGGCACAAAATAAGAGATGTAAACAGAGCTATGGCACAAACTACTTAAAATTTTATTCAAGTGCCCCCTCCTGTGGATTTAGAGCTACATGCAGTCAAACATAGTTTGAGGAGCAATGAGCATTACCTGAAGTTAATCTAATGAGGACAAAGTATCAGAAATATTTTCAGTAGAGGAAGTCAAACTTGGTCCTGGGAATGGCTAAGAGTAAGCTGATTTACACCACGACTTTGGCTTTGAAAATACCATTCATTTTAAGGACTTCATTAGTGTTTGCTTTTGCACAAATGGTTCTGCAAATTCAGTCCAACTCTTCACAGTAGTATAAAGGTGCAAAAGAAAAGCATTCTGTAGGGGAAGAATAATCAGAAATGAGCTACTGTTTCTACTGGAGAGCTTTTTGGAGACATAAGTCCTGTCATGATACTATATAGTTGGATCACGGGAGACTTAACAAGAGGATGTTCATGGTTTTCCAGCCCATGTGTGGTGACTAGTCAGTAAGAGGTTCTGATGACATCTTCTAAACCTGACCTTGGTCTCAAAAATCACTAGTTTACCAATTTCCCCAAAGTTAGGCAGGATCTACCTCTTCTCAAGGCATGAAAATTAGTTTGCAGGATACTGCTGTAAACAGGACAGACGTGACAAAGCCAGGCCATCTGTGGCTGCCTGCTTTCCCTCACTCTCCCAGGAAGATATCTCCATCACAGACTAGCACTGGGCAGAGCATCACAGAGCAGGAATAAGGGCTAGCGTTAAAAAGATAAGAGAGCCAAGGACCGGCCAATACTGTCCATTGTTACAGGCCGATGGCCTCCCATGACTCAAGTGGCACCTGGCACAGGCTGAGGGAACACCAAGCCACTGCCTTTGATGAGGTGGACTCCCAAAGTGCACAAAGAAGTGTTCAAGAGGATGGCATAGCCACATTCCCCATGATGTCCCACTAGCCCATGCTGTGCTCCAGAGAGAGCAGAACGCAGCCTCTGTGCGAGAACAGGGAAGTCCCTCTGAGGGCACTGCCTTGGCTGGGTCCTAGGCAGGCGTGCCTGGCAGAGACTATAGAGACACGATATGTCTGTGTGCCACTGACAGTCCCGGGTGCAGAGGCCGCCTCGGAGCCGCGCCTTACAGCAGCAGATGCGTTGGGGCTTGTGCTGGCCCCACGAGCCCCAGGGGAAAAGCCGGGCGGGCCCTGCGAGCTGCAGGCACAGGCCTGAAGGGGCGATGGTGCCTGTGTGCCTGCTCCCTGCGGGCCGGTCTGGGCGCTGCACGCCTGCGGCCTGATGAGCCCCATTTACAGGAATAGACACGTGATGATCTTCAATCCTGCCCCAAAATGGCTCCGCCAGCACTTCCTACACATGAATGCCGAGACCAAGGTGGGGATTGACAGGGAAAACCTTCCCGAAGCCTGCTCTGAGGGCTCACGGCTGGTAGAAATGCGGAGGCTGTTTGGCTCTGTGTCTCCCCATCGTCCTGCAGACTCCAACCATGGGAGTCTGGGCTCCATCCAGTCCTTCCATGGCCCAAGGGGCATCAGGAACTGAACACCAAAACCCATCTGGAGAAGTGACCACCTCCTTTGGTGTCTCCACGGGGGGTGAGTGGCACAGCCACGTTTGGGAAATGGACACCCAGGACATGGGGCTGGAAGCACTGCTTTGATGGCTCTACAAGTAGGAGAAAATCCCCAACAGTGACCCACGTCCTCCCCATTGGAGGAAGCAGGGGAGCCCAGAGTCTGGCCAACAGTGCAGGACTCAGGGAGACCCTATGGGACTTTGACCTCCCAGGAAGGCTCAAGATATTATAAAATAAATCCTCTTGCCGCAAATGCATGGAGGAGACATCTGACACAGCCAGAGTGACCTGATGGGGCCCTGGGAAGACATGGCTGAGGCCTCAGCCTCTACAGTGTCCAAGAGGAGATTGCCAGCTTCCCTGTGAAAGGTGCGAGGACTGCAGCAAAAAGTGGCTGCAGGCTAAGCATGGCACCACCAGCTTAGAGGCTGCTGGTGGACTCAGGGCCCTGCCTTCAGTCTTCAAGGAGTCTAGAGCCTAGTCCTTGGGACAGCACAGTGGTGGGAAGTATCCAACATCAGAAGACCCAGTCCTGGAACAGGTTAGAGTCAAGGCCTAGGGACCTATGCATGAGGTAAAATGGTTTATTAGATGCAGAAAAGCAGAGATTTTTTAAGGACGTGCCAGCTGCATCTGCTGCCTCTTCCCTCCAGCTACTGGAAGAAATTATTCACAAGCAGATGAAAAGTGCATAAAGCCATATATACAGCCATGCACAAAGCCAGGGCCGATGTTTGCGCTTGACAGCACCTGGCCTAGAGGGCTTTGATTCTTGTTTCAAGCCTCTATCCTCGAAATGGTTCCGGGGCTCTGGGCCTTTTTTATCATCACCAGCTAAAACTCAAGTGCCGTGCTGAAGCTTCTCTCACTTAGCTGTGCTCATCAACACAAAAGGTGGCCCACGGAGAACAGAGCAAACAGCATGAATCCTATGATACTCAAGTAGTACTCCAGGAACCAGCTATTTCAAGTGCATTTCATACAGATGTCTACAGTTAAAGCTCATAGGCCGTCTATCAGCTTGATTTCTTACCAGAAGCAGGAAAAATTTGGGAACGTTTAAAAGAAGAAATCTCTAAAAGAAAAAGGGAGCTTCAAGAGCGCCCCATCAGATTCCATTTCCTCCTACCTAGCTGCAAGATGGTAGCACTCTCACTCTGTAAAGCCATCCAAAGTGGTCCGTTTTCTTCATAGTGGTCTATTTCCTTCAGACTTGGCAGCCCAGCAAGCCAAATTTTTATTCATGCCTGTACTGGTTTTGTTTAGTGGGGGCTGCTATGCTGGCAGCCTCTGCAGGAAGCTGCTAGAATTTTCCCCTTCGTCTGGTAGACTCGGACAGGTCTACGGTAGACCCTCTGCTGGCCAGGGTCAAGCCAATTGGTGATCGAATGTTCAGTTATAATGTCTCTGTGATAATGTATTTAAGAAGAGAAAAAATAATAGGAAGATGTGAAGAAGCAGAAGCAGGGGGCAGAGAGGAGGAGGCACGAGCCTTGTGGGCCTTGCAGCCCTCACCCTGTGGCCCCTTGCCAGGCAGCTGTCTGGGACAAACTTGACCCAGCCCAGCCGCAATAAGTAAAGAGAGAAGATATGAAGAGAACCTAAGAGGCATCTATCTACCTGAGCCTGATTGTGAAGAATTTCTTGTGAGAGGAATGGCTGCAGACGCCAAGGTCAGTGAACAAGAAGGGGGAGGAGTAATGCTGCTCCCAGCAGACATTCCCCTGCAGCCTGTGGTGATGACCATGGTGAAGCAGGCTGTTCCCCTGCAGCCCATGGAGGCCCACAGAGGAGCAGAGATCCACCTGCAGCCTGTGGAGGACCCCACACCAGGGCAGGCGGATGCCTAAATGAGGCTGTGGCCCATAGAGGGCTGATGCTGGGGCAGCCCTTCCAGACGGACTGCATCCCATGGAAAAACGACCCACGCTGGAGCAGTTCATGAAGAACTGCAGCCTGTGGGAGGGATTCCATGCTGGAGCAGGGGAGGAATGTGAAAAGTTCTTCCCCCGAGGAGAAAGGACTGACGTAAAGAGACAAGTGATGAACTGACCGCAACCCCCATTCCCTATTCTCCTCTGTGCCGCTCGAGGGGGAAAGGAGGTAGAGATAATTGACATTAAGTTAAGGCCAGGAAGAGGGAGGAGTGGGGCAAAGTTGTTTTGTTCTCTTCCTCATTATCCTGCTTTGGTTTTAGTAATAGTAAGAAAAAAAATAGTTTTCCCGAAGTCGAGTCTCTTTTGCCCATAACTGTAACTTTAAGGATCTCTCCCTGTCCTTATCTCAAACCTTGAACCCTTTTTGTTATATTATCTCTCCCTATTCCCTTAGAGGGTGGAAGAAGTGAGAGAGAGACTGTGTAGCTCAGTCCCAAGTGGGGCTAAACTATCACATATGCTTTAGGGATTAATACAACAACAAAGGCTATTTAGCATCTTCTCTACAGACCAGAGAGATGGGACAGCATGCACTCTCTATAAGTCTGAGGATCCATATATACCTGTTTGGTGATTTCCAGCGAGCATTTTCTGTTTGCTGTAAGCCCTCTCAAGGCAGTGGGGGGTGGGATGTGTGAGGGGAGAAGTGTTGTTTGAACTGCAAGAACTGAGGTAACCAACCTCATTCTTGTCCAAATAAAGAACTCAAATTCAGCATCCCAGATAATTTTTTTGTACTCCTAAAATCAAAGTGTGAGGCTTGTTAAAATGTGTTTGTGAGCAGGGCAGTAACCTTAGTGCCATCCAGTGGCCGCTGTATGTCAGAAAAGAGGAAAACTGCAAAGTCCATCCATTTGTTCCAATTTCCCAGCTCCTCATCCAAGCATTGAAAAGGCAGTCTGCCTGTGACAAAGCTAAACAGCTCTGTCATTGCCTAATGGCAGCACAAGACCTTCAGAGGATCAGTGGGGACTACTGCTAAAGCCCTCCACATAGTGTATACATAATTTTCACAACGGTCATTAGCGCCTGCAAAACAGTGTTTGGGATCTGACTTAATGGGTGAGAACAGCAGGAACCTCTTTTCAATTGTGATTTTTCTGAGCTGCAAGAGATGCTGCCCAAACATGAGTAGTTTGCTTGAATATAGCTAATCAAGCACGACTTCAGATTTCTGGCCAGTCTTACCCAAATACTCACCTTTAGTGCTCAGGGGTATTTCCATCTGGTGAGCCATTGAAATGCAGCCACCACAGAGCTTTACCAGAGCTTTATAGCCATTATGACTGTTCCTAAAGTAAACTGTAAGGAAGGTAGGAGAAATAGGTTATCCAGTTGCAAATTAAGAATTTAGTAAAATACAATTTCCAAAAGTAATCATACAAAAGAAATTGTTCAGAAATTCTGTTTGCCTTACAATTGCAAGATTAGCAAACTGTTGACCTTGAGACTGCTTGTTCACAGAAGAACAACAGCATGGCAAGCCATCTCACCTGCCCTACAACAGAGCAATGCCAGCAACTTCCCTTCCTCCTGTGCCTTGGGATGGGCTGCTCAGAAAGGTTACCCAAAACCACGCTGTGGCAGGAGCTTGCTGGCAGTCTTCGTTCAGCATTCCCCACCAGGATGTCCACCTCAGCACTTCAAAACACCAAGACAGAACAGAAGAGAGCTGATAACATCTTGCAACACGCACCTCTGAAAAGACTGTATTAAAGCCACAGGTGCACTGTGTTGTAGCATATACAGATATTACACTACTATATATGGCTTATTGACTCTTCTGGTCTAAAAGGCTGTATTCATAATGCTTATTTTTAAAGAGTATGCTTTAGCTGTGGTTTCAGTTATGGCACTTCAAGTTATTCAGCATGACCTATTGTTTTAAAAGAGACTGAACTGTGGCCAATCTTGCTTTGCTATGGTTTCTTTAGCAGGTAGTGTCAAAATTTTGCATTTCCTATGATTACAAGATGGTAGAAAGCTATTATATACATCTCAAGGAACAGTCAAAGAGGAAGGACAAAAACTTTGCCTCCAGCTTTGTGCCACAGCACTTGCTTAACCAAATGACTAAATCAGGCACTGCTAGCAATTGGTAACTTAAAATGCAAACTGCAGCAATCATACAGCTAATGGTCAAATGAGCTGATCAAGCACAGTTTGAAATAACAGCTCTGTTTATCTGCAGCCTGATTTAGACTACACTGGCATCCAAACATTTAGGAAAAGCATTTTGTTGTATGACTTCAGACTCTTCTGCAACCTGAGCTGTCATCAGACTTAGTGAGGAGCCAAAGCAACATTTTCTTGATGCAAGTGGATTTGAAAAGTCTTGCAGACCTAAAAATACACAGAAGTAGCCAAGAAGGAAGCAAAAAGGCTCTAAAATGTTTTTTTTTAATTAGAATTGTCAACATCAGTTTTGATTTTTAGCCCCAGAGAAAGAGATAGAGAAACGGATGAAGAGTGATAATGTTGTAATGTAAAGTCTGAAGTAGCAGACAGCAGGAATTCCTCCCTGCACATGTGGCAGACAAAAAAACTATTGTACTCCAGTAGGTTAGTGGTCACTTGATAACAGTTGTGTACGCTATCAAAGGCATTTTCAGTAAGGAAGAAATATTGCTATTAACATTGCTAATGAAAACCAATAGGCTTTTCCCTTTCATTTGTTATTTAATGACTCTATTCTCAAGACACTTCTTACCCGTCCTTCTCTGCTACTAAAATCATTCCTAAGCCTCGTCTTCTCTAGTCTCACAAGATCATCCAAATAGCAGTCTGCTTGTGAAAAGCAGGCATTCCTCTATGACATTCTCCTTTGAGACTAAAGACTCTTGCACACTTCTCTCCTGTCTTCTGCTTTATCTTTGATGATAGCTAACGCTAGGTAGCTGCCCCACATCTGTGGTGGAAAAGTTAAATGAATTTTAGGCTGAGACACAGAAGCTCTTGCAGGTTCCCTCCTGCCTGCCAGTACTTCAGTGACTCAGGTCTCTGTGGTATTCTGACTGAACTAACCATGCAGTGCTCAGCTCTGGTTACTCTGTACTTTGCTCACTCCTTTTTACCTGCCTACCTTTTTCTGGTCTTTTGAGAGCCTAGTGTACTAAGCCCTACCTGGCCTAGGCAAATGTGAGGTTTGTATCTCAGATGCTCTTTTTTTTAAGCAACTATTTCTACCTCTGTCCAATCTCAAAAGACTAAGTCTTGGAGTATTTGTAATTCCAAGAGAAAAGGATCTGTTCCTCTTTATGTCTTTGGGCAATGGATTTCTGCAGGAAGTCATGCATATGCTGTACTATGTTTCTTGTCCTTTAACAAACCACCATAGTTCAATGAGCAGTTGTTCTCTCTTTTGCACTCTGTTTTCCTGGAGAGTTGTTGGGTCTAGGGACAGCTTAAGACTGAAGGCTAAGCAGCTTTCTCACAAGGCAGCAGAGCTATCAGCAAAGGAAAGAGACTGGAAGAGCCAGGTAAAAGCAAGGACTGATTTTGGATTCCTCTGCTACAAGCCCTTTCTGGCTGTGCTCTGGCAGCTCTTCTTCTCAGCTGCCTGTGCCATGCTCAACGTGAGGGTGAACATATCCTAGTGGAGGATTCTGCTGCCAACATTACTTAGTATTGCTTTAAATAGCATCCTCCTTCCTCTTGTCAAGCTCTTCCCCATCACATCATGTGGGAAAGTATGCTCTGCGTTGAGCAATGCTGCATCTCCATTCTGCTTTCCATTCCCTCCACCAGAAAACTGCTACCTGAAGAAATAAGATCTTAAAGCAACCTATTCTGGCTGTAACTTTGTTGCCAGACATTAAAGAAGTTTACTTTATTTTCATTGATTTTAATGTTGCTTTAGCACATACAAGATTTTTTAAAAGGAACAGGGGAGCTGAAAGTTAATAGACATCTATGCTGTAGATGTCTGGTGTGGCACTGGACTGTGTTCTCCATCAAAGCTAGAATTAATCTGGCAGGTTAGCCACTAAATGGATGAAGACCTAGTTGACAACTCTCAAAATGTAACTGTAAAGAGGAACTCAGCCTCCAGTGGGACAAGAACCACTCCCAGTGCTGTTAAGTATGTTCCCAGTGACCTGAAAGAATACAACTACCACTAGAAAGAAGTCAAAGAGCACATGGTTCTTCCATCTAGTAGACAGAGATAGTAGGAGGTCCCAAAATTGGAAGTGAAGCTAGGCAAATTCAAGCTTTAAATGATGTGCATATTTTCATCTGTGACAATAATTAATCACTGAGGTGTTTACTAACAGTTATGAAGAATGCTTAACCACTGACATTGTTTGACTTCAGGCAGCCTAAAATACACCAGGTCAGGAAGAAAGAGTGAGGAGGTCCCTGGCTTCCTGGGAAGGCAGATTGGTTGATTGCAAATGTCCATCTTAACCTTCAAACAGGAGATGAGCCAGGAGGAGAGACTGAAGGAAAACTATTCTTCTGTCACAAGGACACATGTTGCACCAAACCATGCTGCTACAAATACCGTCGCCTCCACCATTGCAGTAAGTCCTGGTTTGAGTCTGTACTTATGATAAAGGAATATTTGATGTGTTCTGATGAGTTGGTCAAAACTACATGGGAGATAAACAGGATTAACAACAAGGCTTTCTCCTATCTCTGGAAGAACATGGTGCTGTAAATCTTGCATTGCCCTTTTCATACAAGTGTTGGTGATGCTGTGGATTTGGAACAGTGAATGCTGGAAACCTTCCCTTCCTTTTTTAATATACAGATATCTACAACAAAGTGTTTAGCTTAAATTTCTGAGATCCAGACATCTTACTCTAAAGTACAGCTTGCTTCCTTTAAATTGCATTAAATATGTGTTTGGATTGGCAAGAGGGAGTTGGTTGTGGCTTTCAAAACTTCAGATGAGTTGTCATTATCTATTTGCCACTTGTAAAATTGAATGATGTTCTCTCAACAAGGCAGCTTAGAACACAGTGTCTGCATTCTTTAGGATAGGAGTACATTTCCATCTTTTGACTGGAATTGCCTCCTGCCCAAAGTAAAGGAGACGTAGAGATTTCTGAACTCTACCCACTGCAATGTCTGTTTCTTTTGATTTCAGATACAGCAATAGGATGAGTCTCTAATCAACTTCTTTGTAGTTCCAAGGTGAGAAATAGTGGATATAAAAGCAGAGTTACTGTAAATCTTTTTAAAAAAAAAAATAGCTTACATTTAGGTTCTCCAGCTTCTCTCAAAAGATTTTACCTTCAAAGTGCATGAATAGTTTTTCCTGCTGTGCTCTAAAGCACAAGGACTTCCAGAGGTGGAAAGAGTCAGCACTTCCACCACAACAAATGCTCACATTTTCTACGTTCCTATGCTGCATCCCTGGCTGAGCCTGGGTCTGAGGACAAGGGGGAGCTGGGAAATTGAAAGAAGGTAAAGGAAAAGGTATGTCTGGTTACTCAGCTGGCTAACTACTCTTCCTGCTCTGCTGCAGCCCAAGGTGTCTCCTCCCTCTGGCAATGAAGCCATACTGTTCTCCAACTCTTAGATCAGGCCCCAGGCTGAAGCACTTTCAGACGACTGGCAGTGTCAGTGTTTCTCCTTCCTTTACTAACTGGCTGCATTACAACTAATTCTTACTTTATCCAGAACAGAAAACAATTCAGAAGGAAACAGGTCTTAAAACTACAAGGTGGCTATTCCTAACTCTTGCCTTCTCAGCTGATATTTCAGTCTCCCACAGAAGGATCCTGGCAAGTCCATATAGATTTCTCAGATTTGGGTTGTACCTCTGTTTCCTCCACTTCCAAATACGGTTGTTTCTTACTGTTTGCGGAATGGCCCTTGAATTCAGCTCAGGCTTTTTGATCTGCCTTTGTGTAGGATAAGTCGCTTTGTAACTGCTCACACAAATTTGACCAGTTAACACAGAACACCAAGAAAGAACCACATATAAAATCTATCCGGAAAGGAATAGGCCTAGGAACCTCAGAGTTTTGTCTGGTGCATGCTGAAAACCTCCCCAGCATTAATACTTTTTAATGTAAAACAAGATGGTATTATATTTATCAGCATAGTCTCAGTGTCCAGTAAAGAGGTTGCCAGGATCCCTGCTCTGCATATTCAGCCATCCTTCCACCTCATACAGTGAAACGGCTGGGGAAAAGGGAGCTGTAACAGCAAGCAATCGCCAACAGGATGTAAGGAAAGAATCTGAGTGTGTTTCTTTTCCTGTACTTTGTCAGCCAGCTTTGGAATACAAGTGCCATTTAGCCTCTAAATAGAAACCAAGTTGTGTTTGTCTGCTGCGTTAGTTTATTGTACTCTTTGGTTTCCAGGGGAGTGGGTGAATGGCAGAAGGGAAACAAAGGACTTTCTGTATCACATACCTTCACTAACATCGTAACTCATATGTGGAAGACCTGTTGCTCTGAGAATATACAAGCATCATGCTACTTTCAGAGTGACTCACAGTCCAATCTGTTCCTTTCTGCAGAGAAAGAGCTTACAGAGCTGTGGCTCATCACAGTGTAAAGCACTGCTTCCTCCTACTGATACAGAATAGTCCTAATTTTGAGGCTTTTCCTCCATTCTACTCAATTAACCAGTTAATACTTCTGTTCCCATCTCTTCACTTGGGAAGTGAGGGTCACATCAAGTCCGTCACTAAGGTTCAGCAGATAAACTAAGCAGGGTCCAAATGGGACATAAACATGAGAAATTTCCAGTATGACTTGGAAGGCAAGGCAGAGTTTTGTTGTCCGTCTCTGATGGACTGCTGATCAGCGTCCTAAAGCCTCCAGTGTTACGTTAAATTGCATGTGGCATGTGAGGGTGTAGCGTTCAACAGCGACAGCTCTGCTTATCAGTTCTGGCAGACTTGGAGCAGCCTCCTCCTGCTGCATTTACACTGAAGCTTGTACCATGCAAAGTGAGACAGAAAATCAGAAGTCAAGCACCTGCTGACCTACACATCACACCTGGTGCATCAAACTTTTAGCCACTGACAGTGGCCATGTGGTGTCCTGACTGAAAGAGGTGTTAGCGACAGAAGAGACTGGTGTTCAGCAGGGACATTCCTTTGTGGGAGATCGGGGACAATGGGACAGCTGTGGGCTGAGGTGAGTTTTGCCTCACCGCTAAGGCTGAAACAATTGGTCTAGATCTCAGTTAAGGAAAGAGAGATGACTTCTAGCTACCAGTCTCCTTCCCACCACACTTCTCCGACTGTGACCTGTGGAAACCACCCCCAGGCAGCCAGATACTAACCTCCTACGTACTCCACTCTCACCAGCTCATGTGTACAGAAGTGCCATGCTCAAAGGGCCTCTTCCAGGGTGTGAGGTTCCTGAGCTATATGCAAAGCAAAGGAATGAGAAGCAGCCCTTTGAATAAATTAATTAATCTCTTTGGAAGACAGGAATAGGACTTAAGAACAACATGCATTAGTTTTGCAGCAGTACACAGTCTGGGCTGCTTTCCTCTGGATTGTTTGTCACAGCTCCTGCTAAAGAGCCAAAGAAGGATGGATGTTCTCTGTTGGAGGTATCAGTGCTCGGACACCTGAGCAGCATCTCAGCCACAGAGAAAACGTTTTCTTAGTAGACAATAACAGGTCTGCAGAAAGTTGTTCTTGCTTCTTGTCACCAGATGGTGCTCCAGTGCTGGACAAGTGCTGCCTCAGTCACCTGCTGAAGCTTTGGGCTGCCTATTCTCCTACCAGATCAAGTTCATTAATTTGATTTGCACTTCTGATTGCCTCTGACTCGGGCCCTTCTTTGGCAAGTGAGCCCTCAGACTGCTTCTCAGGAGCAGTTTTCTCATTGAATCGACTAGCTCCTAGGATTTGTCCAGAATGGTGGGTGATACGGCTGTCACCTCTTGTATGGCTCCCACAACAGGCATTTCTACTTGGATCTGGCTTCTTCTGATCACCAGGTCTCTTTTTTGAGCATGGCATGCTTCTGTCATGATTAGTTGCCTCTTCACCAAAGATACCAAAGCCATCTCCTGGCCTGGAGTTTTGTTCAAGTACCTCTGGCTAGACTGAAGACCAATTGGGTAGACAACGTTTGACATGCTTGGAGTGACTGCCTTCAGGCTGCTTTTGTTCCCATGTGGAGGGTTTGAACTTGGGGGGAAATCAGGCACCCTATTATTGTCATTTCTCACACAGCACACAAACCTGAGGGAAGAGTGGGCAGATTAACTCAGACTGGAAAATGGGACAGCTCTGCAGGGAGAGTTCAAATGTTCCTGGTACCCTGGTTTTCCTCTGAACCCCACTGGGTAGCCTCTGAGCTGGAAGATATTTTTTGACACAGTGGAAAACCTGCTGCCCTGCTCCTGGGATGGTCCCACAGAATATTGTAATTTGCTTTGCTGAGAAGAGATTGAAATTTTGAGAGAATCTGTTTCCTGATACCAAGAGTTTCCCAGTGGGGTGAAGCTCTGTCCATTAGGATAACACGGATTATTTCCCAAAGGCTTAGGAAGGGGCATGCCATAGGATGGAAAATGATCCTCCGTGGCCCATGGAACAAACTCATTATACAGAATGTTCTCCCTTTGGTTTGATGGGTTGTCTGTTGTGCACTGGAAATAGACCTCCTGCCTAGGTGGATTATTAGGGACAGATTTCATACTGTCTGTCTGGGCTAAGCTCAGGATCTGATGAAAACTGCCTGGACATCCACATTGTTTGCCCAGAGAAGGAGTCAGGTCTGACTGAAATGAAAGGGTCATTTTCACAAAAGAGGTTCCCCTACCTCTGATTCGAATCAGGAGAATAGGAGGGTTTTCTGTACAGTCATCTTGGGTTCAGAAGAGGAACACTGTCCTATGTATTGCCTCTTGGGTAAAGTGCATTTTTCCTCTGAACACAATGATCTTTCTCTGGACAGTGATTAAGTGAGGGACTCAATGAATGCAGCAGGTTCTCCTGCCATGATGCCCAACCCACTATGAAGCATGTGGTATTCTGCTGGTTGCCCCATGTTGCGCATCCTGGAGAAAGGTGTTCCCTTTCAGAGTACAAAGGGATAGTGCCTGGGTTCTCCCAGTCATACAGGCTAGTTTCTGCCTCAGACTGATGGCTTCTGGTATTTAGCAAAGACCCTTTGTGGCTTGGTGGGCAGGCTGTCTGTATCCTGGAATTGGGACACCCACCAACAGTTTCCCTTGGGAGGTGTACAATTTCCTTTTGCTCTCTTCATTTCAAACAAAGGCCTGGTGAATTGTTTTTGAAAGGGAAGCTGCTTTAATTGTGGTGGGCATTATTGTCTCTGTAGGATGGCATGCTTTCCCAGTGGCAATCAGGAAAAGAGTTTCTGTCTTTCTGGCCTGACAGTTTCTCGTTTGACTGCTGAAATTTCCCTTTCTACGCAGACAGGCTATAGCTGCTTCCTGGGGAGAGGGAGACACTGCTTTCACTCTGGAGCTGTCTTCCTGGTCTGGATGGAAGGAGGGAACTTTTTCTATACTTTCTAGCTTTATGATAGGCTGAGCCTTGACAAGCTCCCCTTGGGTGGAGACATTTGCTGTAGGAGATGGAACCACCACGCTCCTAACAGGCAGTTTGGTCATGCTCTGAAGATCAGCCTCAGGCTGTGGGTAGTCCTCTCTAGGTGCCCCCCAGGAATGGGGACACTGACTGTGCTTAAGGTAGTGGCAGGATTAGAGGCATTTCTTGCAGGATCTACCGCAGGGATTTCTGCTTCTGGAGCCTCTTTCTCAGGCTTGGGTGGGTTGTATTATTTTTCAAGCATTTCCTCAGTATAATACGGGGCCTTTGAAAGGCGTGTCGAAAATAAAGGTTCCGGTGGGAAAAAGAATATGATAACAAGACATTTGAAATCAGTCACCACAGAGTTGTAACACCTTTTCCCACTGCTCCGTTTGCATTCATGTTTCAGACATGTTGTAGCTACAGCTGACTGTGACTTTACTGGGCAGAGCTTCTGCACGGCCATGAGACTCAGGAAAGGGCTTGGGAGAGACCCTGCACCTGGCATCTGTTACCATAGCAGTGGACAAATCATATAGTTGCTGTGAGTACAAAGGCAGAGGTACGCAAGTACTGCAGGGAGGTGGAGGTATGCTGGTGCCAGGAAGCCTAGTGCTGGGAAACAAAATAGTTAGAGTATGTGCCTACAGAGCATTGTGTGCCAAATAAGCCAGCTCCTGCGTGGGAAGCATGAAGCAATGACAAAGCTACAGCCTGTAAAGCCAGAACCTCTACAGTGTAGCCAGGCTGCTTCTGAGGCCCCAGAGGAAATCTTGGTAGGCTACTGGGTTGTGCCTCATAGGCACACCCACTCATTGAGAATGCACTGAATGGCCAGCAGCCAGGTTTTGATGAGACAGCAGCTGAAGTTCCTCATCTCGCACTTGAGAACAATAGAAACTCACTCCACCCAATCTGGGAACAATAAAGAACTTTCCAGCCCTACTCAGTACAAGGGAAATCTCCCCTTCTCCTCCCCCTTGTTCCCCCCAGCCCCATGCTCTTCCGGTCTTGTAACCTCACAGTCGGCATTGAACTAGATGGCTAAATCATAGTGTCCAACTGAAAATAAAATATACCTCCCTATTATGTCTCCTCATGTTTTCAAGACTTTGCCATCTTAGCTACGTGCGGTTACCTAATAAGGAAGGCAGAATTGACTCAATGCTCTTCTGGTGCAACTAAATAGGGATCCAGGAAGATGACTTAGGCTTTGCCAGTCAGTGCGAAACTCCTTGTCACTGCAGAAGAGCTAGTAGCACTATAATGAGGACAGGAACAGCAAGGCATTGGAGAAAAGGTGAAGAAGAAACAAAAAAAAAACAGCTGGAGGAAGAAAAATGAGGAATCCTTGGAACCCATGAGACTGATGGTATCCCAGGTGACAAGTCATTCCTGAAGCAGAAAGTCTTTCTAAACCTTCCTTTGAAACACTGTCGTTACAACCTGGAGATGTCATAGGGGAGTAAAGCAGCTGCAGGCTTGCTGTGCCCTTTTCTACTACCTTCTGCATAGTGGGATCCTGCAGCCTTACTGTGCTCACCCTCCTTTATTCCTGATGGCCAGCTCTCCAAAGCTTGGAGACATTTGCGGGGGAAAGACAAAAGCAATGCTCTGAGAACACTAGCACTGGAGAGGTTATCAAAGCCCCTGTACAAAACCCAGGCAGTAAATGTCAGGTCATCAGCTTCTACCAAGTGAAATGTAACGCTTCCCGTTTATGCATCCTCTTCCACCTAGTACACAAGTGGCTCAAGAGCAACCAGCAAACCTCCATCCTAACTCTGCAGCCTACTGCACAGGAGACTTACACACTTGGAAGACTTGAAAAGCTTGTGGCTGCACTATCAGAGAGAGATGGGTCTGTTGTCAGTAAGCGGTGTCAGGGCATCATTCAAGAAGAACACCCTGTGAGAGAAAGTGAAGAGCTGATACTTGGCCTCCACACCATGACTGCAGCCCTGTGCCACAGCTTGAGGTGCTGTCATTCAAAATTGACCCATAGACAGGTGGAAGAGCCTGTCCTGGTGCTTAGATGGTATTCTCAGGTCCCTATACCAGAGCTAACAAGTGCAGAGGCTGAGAGTGGTGTTTCCTCCTTCACAGAAAAGGTGATGGGAGGTGCAAGGGAGGTAGCTTGTTCCAGACCAAAAGCAGACTTCTCAGAGACCTCTACATGACTCAGGAGCACAAATTCTGCTTAATGCTGGAGAAAATGAGTTCTTACATTGTCTTCATTACCGTCAGAAACTCAAATTCAACAACATCTTTTCAGAAGGACGAACTATGCTTTTCTGGAGCGTACCGCATCTGGAGGAAGAAGCAGTAGGAGTAACCTTGTCAATTCAAGCAGTCTTGAGCAGGGAGCTCTGACTTAAGTCCTTGTCTGGGGAAATGGCTCAGGGTAATTGAATAGAGAGACAGTTGTCTCAAGGTCAGATTTTTGGACACAGAATTCATTATCACTTGACAGCTCTTTGGCAGACTCTGTGAGCAGGTCTGGCAGCTCTGTTTCCATGTCCTTGTGGACAATTACCTATGTGACCAGAAGCCACTCTCCAGCTCAGTTGATAGTGCTAGACAAGCCCAATAACTCAGCATGGGTCATAGAGGTCAAATTAACCTCCCTAGAGGTTTTTACTTTGAACTCAGGCTGTTTTCAGTACTAATAGAATTGTTTTTAAGATAAAACCTCTTACACCCTTGGAATGTGTTCAGCTGTGGCAGGAAGCCTCCTTGGTTGTAAATTTGTGTGCACAAAAATAAATGGGCAAGTTATATGCATGAAGGATTGCTGGCAGGAAAATTGCAGGGACTGCTCCTAGTAGCCCACCTTCATTTTACAGAGATAAAGCTAGCTCCTGCCATGAAATACTGGGGATCATCTGCTGTTAGTCACTACCTCTTTTTCTCTGCACCTGCTATGACACTGAGATAGAGAGTCCACCTGCGAAAAGTGCCATGGCTGCTGCTGAAATAGCACTTGTTCATTGCCATAAGAAGTAACACCTGCAAGGAAGAGGAGGCCGCTTTGATGCCACTGGTTTCATGCCGTATCAAGGCGCAGTAAGACCCAGAACAAAAAGGGGACTGTATCTGATATGTGCCGTCCGTACTCATGGGGGGACTGTTACATCCTTGCCTTGCTTGCACACACTCTGGGGAGAGGCCTGTCTTATCTGAACAAGCGACACAGGTTCTAGCCATATAGCCTTAACTGAAATGCTGAATTTGGCTTTGTTCTTTTTGCCCATTAGTTGTTGTTGAGGTTATGTACAATGAGGTCGGAAAAGAGTGTAACTTCAGGGAGTTTTTCCAGTAGCTCCCATGTGCTTCTTTTTTTCTCTCTAGAATAATATGAACACAGCAAAAGGGCACCCTGATCCCGAGCCACAAGCAGCCACAAGTGGCACTTGGCTAGGTCCAGCTCACGCAAGGAGGCAGCCGCCTGATCTTCTGCTAGAGCGAAATAATGACTCAAGCTAAGGAAGCATAGCCCAGTGCAGCCTTGGATCTGCCCAGCTGCATCAGATCTGGAGCTGTGTTGTGGGGAGGGAATTATCTGAGTCTATGCAGCTGGGGAAAAGGGTAAAGCTGCCAGTGACAGTCTGAGCTGCACCATCCATCCAACAATATTAAAGGTGAATTAGTCACCAACAACACTGAAAAAGCAGAGGTTCTCAACACTTTCTTCACCCTTTTCTCCACCGGCACTGTTAGGCTCCAGGCCTTGGGAACAAAAATACAGGTTGATGCAAACACAGACTCACCATTAGTGAAGCGAGAGTTGCTATATGAATTGTTACAGAAAGTTGACTTCTACAAAGCCATGGACCCTGACATTATCCTCCCGAGGGTGTTAAGAGAGCTGGCTGACATCATTGTGAGGCTGCTCTCCATAATCTTTGAGAAGTCTTGGAGATCGAGGGACATCCCGGAAGACTGGAAGAAGGCTAATGTCACCCTTATCTACAAGAAGGGCTTGAAGGAGGATCCAGGAAATTATAGGCCCATCAGTCCTACTTCAGTCCCTGGGAAAGTTGTGGAACAAATCCTCCTGGGGGCTATCACAAGTCAAATAAAGCACATGAATTGGGAAAAGCCAGCATGAATTCACCAAGGGCAAATAATTCTTGACAAATGTGATCATCATCTACGACAAAATAACCTGCTCAGTTGATAAAGGGCAAGTGGTGGATGTGGCCTACCTGGAGTTCTCCAAGACTTTCAGTATGATTTCCCACTCTCCTCCTAGAGAAACTGACGCGTTACAGTCTAGACAAGTGGTCTGTGCAGTGGGTGATGAATTGGCTGATGGGCCGCACCCAGAAGGTGGTGGTAAATAGCTCCTTTTCAAACTGGCAACCTGTCACGAGTAGGATCTCCCAAGGATCGATATTGAGCCCAACACTGTTTAATATCTTCATAAGTGATCTGGCTGATGTGATCAAGTGTACCTTGATGAAGTTTGCCAATGATACCAAACTGAGTGGGGAAGTGGACACTTTGGAAGGGAAAGTCATCCTGCAGGAAGACCTGGATAGGCTGGTGGAGTGGGTTAACAAGAACCCTTCGGAAATTCAACAAGGACAAGTGTAAGGTCTTCCACCTAGGAACATATAATCCAGGAGTGCAGCACAGGCTGGGATCTACCTGGTTGGGGACCAGCTCTGTGGAAAGGGAGCTGGGGGTCCTGATGAACGACAACAACCTCAAGATGAGTGAACAGTGTGCAGCTGCAGCAAAGAAAGCCAACAGGATGCTGGGTTGCATCAACAAGGGCATCACCAGCAGAGATACAGAAGTAATTGTCCCACTCTGCTCAGCGCTTGTCAGGCTGCACCTGGAATACTGCATTCAGTTTTGTCCCTGCTATGCAGAAATGACATGGACACTCTGGATAGTGTCCAGAGAAGGGCCACAAAGATGATCAAAGGACTGGGAAGGCTGTCATATGAGGAAAGGCTGAGAAGTTCTCAGGGATTGTTCAGCCTTGAGATCAGAAGGCTTAGGGGAGAACTTATCACCATGTTCCAGTATTTAAAGAGTGGCTACAAAGAAGATGGAGACTTTCTTTTTACAAGGAGTCTAAAAGTTACTCCTTGGGAGATACCAGTTGGACACAAGAGGAAAATGTTTCCCATTGAGAGCAATCAGCCATTGGATTAGTCTCTCCAGGGAAGTGGTGGATTTCCGAACATTGGACACTTTGAAGATTTAGCTGGACAAAGTACTACGGCATCTTGTCTAAATGGTGCTTTGCCAAGAAAGGTTGGACTGGATGATCCTTGAGGTCCCTTCCCACCTGGTATTCTATGATTCAGTGATAAGGGGATACTGAGCCTCTGAAGAGATACTCTTCATCCATACCTTTGCACTCTGTAAGGGCAGTGAAGGGATTTTCCTTCTCGCCAGCCTTCCCTCAAAAGCTGAGGACCTCACCTGCCGCTGGAGGGAAAGAAAGAGGTCACTGTCCTTAGGAAGTCTGACCCATCCCTCCACAAAAGACCTGTACAGCAGTAGAGCTATGCATACTCGTCAAATTTGCTGCCACTTCAAAGTGCTGGGATGGCTCTAAGGAGCTCTGGTTTCAGCTAAGGAGCATCTGGGAAGCCGGTGCACTCCCAGCTCTGTGCCTCCCACCACAGCAGGAGCAGCTAGCATTGCTGTGGAGTCAGCACCGGTGAGGCTGGAGCACAGCTGGGAGTGTAGTGGGTCACACCCATGTAGCTTAGCCTCCCACCCTCCTGTCCACCTGGCTCAAGGGTCTCCTGTAAGCAGCTTGCAAACTCCTCAGTGAGAAGCCTGTGAGATGTTCTGCTTACTCCTCTTGGAGACTGGCTACTACAGAGCTTGAATTACCCCTCATCATCTGTCCCCCATGGCAGGACAGCCCCACACATTGGGATTCCTGAGGTGCTTACCTGAGCTTGTGGTTGCCGGTTTTCCTCTCTGAGCTGCTGCAAGGGGTCTTAGTGAGGAGGCTGGGCAGGCCTTGCAGGCTGTGCAGCTTGTGGCTGCTTTGCTGGCTCTTCTTTCTCTAACATTACTGTTGGGCACAACTGCTGTTGCTTTTGCTGCTGTTGGCTGGGCTGCTGGAGTTTGGGGGGGTTTTGGCTATGTTGGGGGCTGGACTCCTGCTAGCTGCATAAGCTTTTGCTTTTGCCACTGGTTGTTTTGCTCCTGTATCCTCACAGTTGGCCGCAGGAAGGGCTGTGTGAAGCTCAACCCATAGTCATACCAGGAAGCCAGCTAGGAAATATTTTGAAAATGTCACTTGGTTAAATATTTTTAAACCATTCCACAATGTGTCCAACTTGGACATCTTTATCCATGTCTGGTAGTATGACCAGACCATAGTATGAAGAGGCTTTTCTACCTAACTAAATTTTCTTAAATTTCAAAATAAGCTAATTCAAACAGCTCCCACATTGGGATGGCATCATGACCTTTGCAGTTCTTTGCATTAGAATAAGCAGAGATCCAAATCCCACCCTCCAAAACCGAGTGTTTCAAGATCTCAGACACTTACTTTGCCCTTGGGCCAGGAGTTCCACCTCAGAACTAAGACATCTTTCCAATAGAAGTTTTTGGTGAACAACAGCAAACTTGTCAGGAAACACTTCTGGTAAAAATATGCTACTTTTGAAATTCAAAATTCTTGACCAGCCCTGCTCATGCATCACATCGCCTCCAAGCTAGTAGGTCAGGTAACAATACGCACATCCTTTTACAATGAAAGATCCAGATTATATCCCTAAAGACAAACATCACAGAGAATTTCTTAAAAGCAACTTACTTTGGGATTTGCACTGCCGGTCAGAAAAAACGTGACATCTGTGTTAGCCTTTTCCAGGTGTTT
Source organism: Ardeotis arabs (assembly GCA_011801015.1). NCBI lineage: Eukaryota > Metazoa > Chordata > Aves > Otidiformes > Otididae > Ardeotis > Ardeotis arabs. The sequence goes on along the minus strand of JAAGAY010132078.1, from coordinate 21,461 downwards.
GTCTCAGGCCTTGTTCTTCAGCAAGTCTGTTGCTCTGATCTAGTAACATTAGATCACACAGTAAGACTTGTCTCTGGACCCTAAAGCTGCCTAGGTGGGAGCAGTTTGTTGTCATGCAAAGGGTGCTATGGATGTCATTTCTTTCTCCAGCTTACCTGTATGTTTGACACTGTTGGTAGTGTCAAGGTGTCTACTTCTCTCTGCAGGCAGCCTGAAAAATAGTTTATTTCAGTGAGAACTACCCTATTCCTTTTAAAAGTGTGCTAACTTCAATGTCCATTCTTATGATTGTCTACCAACTCAAATCAAATGAAGCCATGCTGAGGGAATTAAATATTGACCATGGCAAATCCAATTAAAACTCAGAAAGATGTGCAGAATATGAAAAAGTACTCTCCTTATTTTGCTTTGCTTTCTAATTTGACATCTGAGACATAAGGTATCCTTTGGGAGTGGTTATTGTCCAGTATATCACACTAAGATAGCATTGGTATAAAAAGATATGACAATATATAAACAGTATTTGTTTGCAGCTGAATGCTTTTTGTCTCTGCATCTGATTCAAAGCTTGCTGATGTCTGTGGGAATACTATCATAAATACAGCCAAAAAAACTGACTAAAAATTATGAAAAAAAATAAAGAAGAACATTTTTTCACTGCCTCACTTTTTCTTCTAAATCCAGCTTTTCAGAGCTGGCATAGGTAAGAAAAAAGTAACTGTAATAAAGAGGACAATTCATATTTGATAAAGCAATAATTGCAACTGCTGTATCATCAGAAAATCCAAAGCCACATCTATTTTCATTCTGCTGTGAAATATATCCTTTTTTTGTAACACTTGTCTTGTCAGAAAGAAAGGTTCTTGTTGCTTTGTTTCCATTAAATAAAATCACATTCATTAGCTGTTTGTCAGCTTCTTTCTGAGTGAAGGAAAACCTAAGGAAGATGGAAACGAAATATAACAAAATGAAAGAAGGGTCAGCATTTGGTTTTAGTAATGATCTCTGCGATGGGAGTTTTCTTAGAAAAGATAAATATTTGGGGAAATGAGGCTATTGTGATGAACATTTTATAACCACTTACGAGATAAAGATTTTATAATAGATTAGGGAGTTTTTTGACTTTGTCTTACTATTGGTGAGACAATAGTAAACAGCAAATCAACAGTAAATAGCAAATAGCAGTTGGAACTTCCCAACAGTATCCATGTTTAAGAAAGACATGGACATGCTAAGTAGAGATGCTGACACTCACTGGCACTGCCCAAGACATCCTAAGGATGGGAGAGGCAGTGTATCATCAGCCCTCACCAGCACACCTGGGAAGAGAGCAAAACTGATGCATTGTCTTAGCACTCAAGGGCTACCCAAGCCTGCTCTGAGCTCTCTGCAAAGACCTTCCTTATAACAACTTGCTAATGCAATGTTTCTTTGATCCAGCCAGTGTCACGTCCTGCTTCTGGATGAACTAACACTGGTCTGATCTGACTTCACAAAATTTATCTAGAGAAATTGCAGGAAACGTAAAACAAGCCTTCCAGCAAAGGCTGCCTGCAACGGCTGACATTTGCCCAGAGAGCTGAATCTTCTTTCAAGCCCTCTCAAATCAGTGAAGGAAGATCCTGCCAATGCAGAAGTTGCTGCATAGTACTGTCTGACCCATATTATGTCAGAGGTTAAACTAAAAGACTGCAATCATTCTTTTATGAAATAAATATTTATCTTCTGCAGCCTGCTCAGCTCTTTCCTAAACTGGCCAGACCTGGCCAGGATTTCTGCCTTGTTCCAGATGTGCAAATGCCCACGGTACCATGCGCTGGCGATGTCCTAATATGTCTACGCTGTGTCAGTAAAATGTGAGTCTTACCCCATTCTTTAGGAGACACTTGTCCACCCACCACATTGTGTACTGTCAGGTCTGTCCTAAAAATAAAATCCTTGATTTTTCCCATTTGGATAAGGCTGGGATCATTACAAAATTGTCCACAAAGTTTCCCCATTAGCCTGCTCTGGACACTTTGCATTCGAACCATGTCTGAGCTGGAACCAGCAATGTGGAAGAAAGCAGAGGCTCCCAGGACCTGGTAAGGGCAAGCCTGTTCCCAAACCAGTCACCTCCTCAAAGAAAGGACAGACCCCCTGCAGCACTAGCAACTTCATATCACAGGTAAGGCTTAAACCTGATGGCCGCACTCAATTCCGCCTGTGTTGTTCCAGGGAATTAAAGTGTTAATTTGCCTTATCATCTTGCTTGAGGGTAAAGTCCCCACAAGGCCAGTGTGCTATGATGGCCAACACAGACATTAGGTGCCTGTAGGTCTGTCATTAGGTGCTGTCAGGTCTCAGCTAAATTAAACTACCTAGGACATCTGCCAAGGTGCTTGAGCATCTACAGCATGAGAAGTGCCCTGTGCTGTAGGTAATTACAAGTTTTAGGAATAAGCATGCTAGGTGCCGCCTGCATGTACCAGCTCCAGGCTGCTGTAACTACAGAGTCAGCAATGTCCAAGATAGCTGTTTAGAGCCAGACTGGGATGGCTGATTTGAGTTGTAGGCAGATTTTCTCCCCACCTCCCCAGTCCTCAGGCACTTGTCTAGATTGAGAGGCCTCATCCTCAGCACCACAGGCTCCACATATAGAGAGACCCTTATGTGCTCCAGACCAAACCTTTGTCCCATACAGCAGCATTCCAGCAGGGAGGAGATACACTTGGGTTTAAACCTACATGGGGAGGGGCGCTGGAGGTTTTCCAACTCATATTTCAGAAAGCTTCTTACAAAAGTTTATACGCTGATGGCTACTGAATTATTTCATTTTTAAGCTCTAAAATTGTCCCTGCTACATCTACACACATGTCCACAGCTGCCTCAGTCTTTACAGGGATCAATGTCTCAGCCTACCTACCTGGAATTGAAGAAGGAATGTTTCCTTCACCCAAGGCCCTCACAAATGCTGCACACCTCCTTTGCAGCATTGTCAAACACCTGGGGACAGACAGATGTGAATGGGATAGCAATGTAGTTGCATGGCTTCCTCATACGTCATATATAATAAATCCTACATTTCCCACACAATCACACATGTAACAGGGCTAAAAATTGTTATGGGATTGTGCTAGTGCAAGAGGCATCTCCTCAGCACTTCTGCTGGAGCAAAATATGATGCAGTACACTATTATCTAGCTAAAAGAACATGCAGGAGCATGCTGGAGTGACTAAGGCAGACTGCAGTTCTTATGACAACACATTACTACAGAACACCAAAGCCAAGGTTTGAAAGTAAGTCTGAAAAAAAGCATAGAAGTAAAACTGCTTTCCCGTGGTGTGCTCCCTCCATCAGTTTCTTAGCTGGGAATTAAATGCCTGTCTAATGAGTTAGGTCAGAATGCTGCTGAAGGCTAATGAAAGATGAAAGGGTAGATATGGAGAGGTCAGCATAATGTGTTTAACCATGTTGGTTTGTTACCACTCTTCTCTTTGAATTATGAGGCTTTGTTTCCAGCATTTTAAGTCTAACTTAGGCATTTATTTTCTTTTTTTGCTGCTTCCACAGTCTTTGTTTACAGGTAAGGAAATGTGCCTACCCTCCCTGTCTGTCTCCCTTTCTGCTTACCTGTTTGAGCTGATGACTCAGGGTAATTTATCTGCAAACCTCTCTCCTCAAGGCACGAAAATCACATGCGGTCTATGGAGGCAAACTTCAACAAGCTTAACTATTTCTAAAAGACAGAAAAATACCTTACACCAAAATTTTGTAGTCTGCATTAAAACCTGTACATTGATATTTTGCAAAGGCCTTTCTGACAGAGTAAATCCTGGGACTCCCACTCCTACAGTCAAAGTACTAGGTGTGCATAACTTAGGTCACAGTTCCCACGACGTTAACTTCAAGTAGTAACTGGTTCTGTCTCAGAGATATGCAGGCAGGCAAGGATGCAGTCTGGGATGCTGAACACCTTCCAGGTGCACTCGCTTCCTACAGCAGAGACCTATTAGATCTTTGGAAACAAGCTGTGGGGATATCGGTCATCTTTAATTCCCTGGTCTGACATAGACTCTTGTGTGGAAAATCATAAGGTCAATCATATAGGCTGTTATCACTTCTGGAAGTGCTTACCACTGCTTGAACATCAATATATCGCATCAGCATAAGGCCAACTACATTGGCTTTTTGTACTTACTTAAACTAAAATTGACACTCTGTGAAATAGTTGCAGTTACGTTAGTGTTCAGCTCTCTCAGTCACATATCGCATCCCTTGAGAGTAGCAGGAGTCTACAGGGTCCCACTGAGCTTAGTTAGATGATGAAGCTTAAAACAGTTGTCAGAGCTATCCATACTGCTTAAATGCAAACCAACAGAGAATGATCCAGATCTTTTGCTCCTGATGGCTGCAAAATCCGAGTTTCATAGGGATATCCTACATTATCATAGGAGAAAGATAAATGTGATGTGTAAATGGGACACTGATTGTCAGTATTTTAATACGACCTAAGCTTTTCTCCAGTGATTGCTTCAAGCATCGCTAAAACCCTGGGAACCCTCTGCAACACAGATACCAAAGGATGCATCCAGACCTTTCACTAAGAACACCCTTCAGACATTACTCCATACCCTTCCCATTCCATTGGGAGTACTGTAGGGCAATGAGAGTTGTGAGCTGCTCAGATGCCATGAAAGTCAAGCAACACAGTGCCACAAACAGGAAGTTCCCTTGAAAGGAGGGCTCCAATTATTAAAGAAAAGCTACATTATAATTTCTTTATTCAGTGTCTTTGGAGGTGGAGATGCTCCATAATACAAATGAGTGGTGGAGAGTGAAGGCTCTTCTTGGCCTCACCTTTCCAAAATACTTTTACAAATGATGCTGTTTAAAAACTCCCTGAAAGAGGGGAGAATGGGGAAGGAAAGGTGAAGCCAGACAAAATTTCCAGATCATGGTCAAAAGGAAAAGGGACCTGCCACTCTTCCGGCAGCCAAGTTTACCTTTAACAGAGGAAATTGATTGAACTCATGATGTCCAGATGGTCCTAGCAGATGATCCTTGCTGGAAAGTACTAAAAAAAAAAAGCAGAAGTCTCTGGCATTTTGTTCTGGAGTAAATATATTTTCTGCCCCGCTGGAAGCAGTTGGATTAACCAAGCTTACACAAGCAAGGGAGACAGCAGAAGGACTTGTTCCTGTGCACTCACACCAATCTTGATGATACCAGCTCTGCTTTTTTGTTTTGTTTTCTGTTGGTTTTATAAAAGAAATAACATTGTTTCTGGGTTTGAGATCCCCACTGCTCTTCCAGGTGCCAGGTGCAGTACTGAGAGAAGCTTTGAAAAGGAGCTATAGCTCTAATTGATAAGCCAAAGTTACAGTATGGTCCCACAGCCAGTGAGCTCGGTATGCAGTGCAGGTCTTGTACAACAGAGAGGATGGGATGACTTCTGAAAGCCTAGGCTGCAACTGTGTATTTAAAGCTGCTGTAATAAGCTGTCTTGTTTTATAACACACTTTGGCAGGAACACTAACTGCATGATGCATCCATTTTTACACCTCCTCTTGAATGCTTTTTAAGCTCTGTGTACCTCCTCTGCTACCCCATTCCTTCTGAAAAGCCTCTTACTATTGGCTGTTCTCTTTTTCTGTCAAATGTAATCCTTTCTGCTCTTTCCATAAGGAACTGCTTTGAGGGACCTTGTTTTAACTTAGCTCCTCTCTGTGAAGCCTTCAGTGCACTAAATGATCCAAAAGAAATCCCAGACTCCTCATCTCCCTACACAAATTTGTTGGCCATTCCTAATTACAGAAGAGGTCTAACAAAGCAAGTGCTTTCAATGAATCTTAATTTCCAAAAGTAGTACATGCTGATGACTTTGAAGAACTGAGCTCCTGTGAAATGGAAACACAATAAACATCTGTATTCCCTCTACAATTTCCCTTAGTGGCTCTTCTCTCTGGAAATGGGTAGAGAAAGATAATTACATATTGGAAATACATTCCTAATTTCCAGAACATGACCAAAGATGATTAGGACATAAGCTGTAGGCTAAAGCCTGGAGTTCACACACTTGTTTCTTTTCACCTTCCTTGTGTGTTACCACTTACCTGAAAGCACTTGAGCAAGTCCTTTTGAATTTTGTTTTGTACATCCATAACATGAGGATAAAAGAACTCCCCTACAATGAATGGGTACGATAACCAGACAGACTACTGTAAGACTGTCCAAGTGGTCTGAAAGCTGTTAGACGAGAAGAAATACCCAAGAGAGAGGCTCATATTACACAATTGTTACATATTTTTTGATTGGTCCAATACACTCAGTTTAGAAATGCTTGAACGAAGTTCAAATAGATTATGAAAAGCTGCAGAAGTGCAAAATACTTGTGTAATCACAGAGCTTGCTAAGACCATTATTTGCTAGGATCTAGACCTATGAAACAATGCATACCTCCCAATAACAGACGCAGACCTGCCAGCATGGTTTACGTTTAACATACCTATCATTACCTTTTCTCACACTATCTGGGGCAGATGCAGCTGAGCCTTGTTCTGCCACTTTCAGCCAGGCTGAGGGGAATTTCTCCAATCTTGCCTGCAGGTGAGAAAGGTTTGATTGGGGTGGAAAAACAGGGCCTATGTTATTTCCTGGTGCCCTCTTCACATCCTTGCTCTCTATATCTCCCTTTGCTTTACCTACTAGCAAATTCCTCACCTTGGACTTTTCCCTTTCCCTCCCTTCACACTGGCACTTGAGCACTGCATGTCACCCTTATCTCATAACTAAAAGCCATTTGCCCCTACATGCCCCAGATGAGAGTGGGCTGAAATACCATGACATATACAGCATGAGAGAGTCTGTAAAGCCACGAGGAACTGAGGCGTCAAGATAGACCTATTTGTTGAGAAAGGAGGATATTTCTCCAATGTCCCACAGAAGTCTCTAGAAGCTGTAACACTTCTGCAATTTACCTCCAGCAATGTGACAGAGACAGCATCTATCAGTCATAGGAGTACTGGATGTTCCTATGACTTGAAGCTATTCTCCCCAGATATAAATACATGTCACCAGTACTCCTTCCTAATCTGGCATTTCCACATCAGAAATGCTTTGACTCTCCCCCTCATTTCAGTTTTGATGCAAACTTCTCTGAAGAGATGTGAGGGATGTAATGGATTAAATTTCACACTAGCAGTACCACTCAAGTGTGGCCATCTCTCTGTATGCTTGAACACAGCTGTGGCAGAAGCCTTGCCCTGCTGTGCTGACATGCAGTGTGTACACACAGCAAGCTACCACAGACACTGTGCCTGCACAGCTTCCCCCTCAAGCCATCCAGGCCTCTGAGAATTGGAGGTCAAAAGTCTGGTATAGATCTATTTCACCAAAGACTGTGTTCAACATACATTACAGCTGTGTGTTTTCAAAAGCAAAGGCAGTGTTTTCTGGATATCTGTAACAGCATCTCGTATCTTCCATCTACTGTTCTCAGATTCAGGATTTGAAGCGGTTTGTTTGGTTTTTGATTGTTTGGTTTTTGTTTGTTTTTTTTTTTTCAAAAAAGCAGCAAAATGCATAGTAGAATAAATTTTTATTACTTAAGCACTACCTTGCTCTCAGATAATACTCTACATTACCCGTGGATAGACACAGTCTCTCAGTACAAAAGGATCTCACAAAAGCAGTTGTCACTGAAGATGCATTTCTGCTTGTGACCAAGGAGATGTTTAACAGGAAAAGTTGAGTACATAGCACCCTACACGTGCACAGCAGCATAAAGAGGAAATTTACAGTAATTCACTGCATTAACAAAAATTCACTGTTAATCGTCTTTTTTCCCCCTCTCCCAAACAGTACAGAAAGAAAACCCTAACATTTTTTTAGTACAATTAATGCTTTATTGCAAGCCCCAGAAGAACAGGTTACTAGATATCCTTTGCCAATGCATCATGCATAGAAAACACATGTATGGTACAGAAGCAGGGCACTTCATGGTCCTTGGAAGAGCTTTACACTCCACATGATCAGTAACTGATGGAATCATTTCCTGCTTGGGGTGTATGCAGTGCATCAGAGTACAAGGTAGGGCACATACTCACTTCTTTCTGGACCTCCAGAGGGACTGAGCTATAAAAATGAAGGGTACAAGGCTGCCAAAGGGAAACTGAATTCTACTCCAACCTGCTGGATGCATAGGGTCACTTGGTAAATTGCTTTCAGCATGTGCCACAGGCTCATCCCACCTGGAAGGAGGACATCACTCCTCCAGCCTGACAGGAACGCCGCAGGAGGCAAAGAACCTCCCTGCACCTGATTGACACCTCCATGCAAGACCAGCTATTGTCCTGGTGCTGGTGAGTAATCTTCAGTTTTGACATCTCCCTGGAGGGCTGGGTTTTTGGAACCCCCTTCCTAATCCACTGTACACACTAATAAAAATGGGAAGCACAACACCAGAGGATGCTTGCTGTACTAATTGATATGCAGTCTGGTACATCAAGAGCAAAAAGAAAATAATAATTTGTTGGTGTTAGCAAGTGTTCAATGCCGTGGATGCTGTAAAGAATGATCAGGACTCTACTTTTAGGGGCACAGATGAGAATAGATGGTCACATCCGCTTCACTTATGTGCCCTGCTGGCTGCAGGCCAGAGCCATTTAAATGCATTAGCTCAGAGCTGTGCATATGCTGAATGTAATGATTCAGTTCCTGGGAGAGAGCTGGCTTATGTCTCGCCATCAACAAGGGCAGACATAGCAAAGATGTGTTTGCCTACACCATTCATGTAGGTGCAGCAGAAAACAGCATTGAGGCACTTAAAGACAATTTATGTTTTGCCTTTACAAATAGATTTTTTACCCAGATAGATGCTTTTCTGACTTTCTGCAAAAAAAAAAAAAGGCATCTCCTCAGATGATTCTTAGTTCTGACTGAGAATATGATAATTTAGTTCAACCACGAGTTGCCACAAAACTTTGGTGTAAACATAATTGTGTTACAGTACCTAAGAAAGCTGTACGTTAAGATCCATACTCACCTTGGGACCCAAATGCCCTGGATATTTCAGTAATGGTAACTGCATCAGTTTAGAAAAAAAAGCAGTCAGTGTACATACTTGAAAAAGACTAAGACTTGCTGAACAGAGAGACAATCAGCTAATAGACAGCAAAAGAGAAGAAATGTTAAATGACATACTGCATCAGTGGAATGTATTTGGCTTAGCCTAAGAAATATATCTATATCAAGAGAGCACTTTCACTACCTGATGTTCCTTCAAACCATTTCCTGCTGTTCTTTGTACATTTTCCATAGCAATTATAGTAAGGAAAAAAATAAGGCATGGTTTGCAGGAAAAAAAAAAAGGATAATATCTGTTACTAGAGCAACTGACAAAGCTCAAAAAATAAGACCTGGTTTGTAGAAAAAAAATAAGTTAATATCTGTTACTAGAGCAACTGATAAATCTGGAAAAATACACAAGCTTTCAGGCACACTAAGTCTTCTTTAGCACTTGCATTATTTTATTTCCTGAAATAAAACCATAAATAGGGTTTACTTTGAGGTTGATAGCACAAAGATGCAATTATGCTATGACATTGTGTTTGAAGTACCATCCTCTGTAGAAAAAAATCTCAGACTTTGTGGGAAAGGTGGGTATTGCAGGTCAGCCTCAGCTCAGGCAGGACAAGATAGATTACAGCCCCAGAAGTGTCCATATGAGAGAGACATCCCTCCAGCATGATCATGGGCATGAGACAAGCTCAGGTGCTCTGACAGACACTCTTCTGTAGAGAGAGCCTGAGCTCCATGCCTGGATGCTTACCTACTAATGATGTCAGTTCAGTTTAGGTTGGCTAAATGATTTGCAAAGGCAATGCTAGTTCTCTGTGGCAGCACAAACACTCTTTCTTCTACATCATATCTCCATGGCCTGGGCCATTTCCCTTCCCTTCAGCAATGCTCAAGCAAGATTGCTTCTGATTTCAGTTGTATTTTGTCAATGGACTCTATTAGACTTTTTTTGAACACATTCATTATTCAGCTGTACCCTGGGGATAAGATGTTAGATGGCCTGGTGGCATTCACTGGAAGTCCCATTCATATGGGACTCTCTGTATGACAGCATAAATTTTGCTTCTTGTGCTAGCAACCCTGCCTCCATTGCTGACTAACCTCTGACTCCTAAAGGAAGAAGTTGTCCCAGAATGACCTTCTCTTTCCTGAGCCATGGGTGACTCATGAGGCATGGTTTGAATGAGAGGAAGCACAAAAGCAGCTTACCTGTTGGGTCTCATGCTCCTGTGGACTTTTCCTGAGCCACAGGTATGAAGAATGCAGTACAGTCAGATGGAGTTCAATGGCTCCCCATAGTCATAGGGGCCATGGTATTAGAACAGGTGAAGGGAGAACACTGATTTCCAGCTAGTATTGTGCATCTTTCAATGTTATCAGCATAATGGTATCAGAACATCCCATCGAAGAAGTTTAGAAAATTATCCCTCCTGACACCCAAATATGAAGACAGAGATGATCTGCTTTTTCAAAGGGAACTGAACACTAAGTGTCCTGGTCAAGTCGGCAGAGGAAGCTTGAGGTAAAATAGGAGTTTCAGCCATCTGAATCACAGCTCAGGTCCTTAAACACATGGATAGATTTTTATTAAAGAGTTTTCCTTCTTAAGGTCTGCTACATAAAACACTGAACTGCACTGGGTTTTGTTTTGGTTTTGCATGGTACTCTATTTTCAGTAATGTCTGTCACCAACTACAGCAGCTACTAAGGGTCGCTGCCTATTCTGCTAAGCATTGCTAGAATAAAAAGCTAGTACATCCATGGAGAAAGATTTTTTTTATTGTTATTGCAAACACATTAGAAAACAGAACTCAAAATAGTATGTTGAATCTCTACACTTCTTTTATTATAAATATGCACATATGGCAAATAATATGTTGTTTGAAAATAGAGGAATAATTACCTGTGGAAGCATATTTGTATTCTGTCTTCTATATTGTCTCAGCTTCTGAGAAACAAACAAAAATTATTATAAATTTCTTGTTCCTTTCATACCTTACCCTCATTCCATTACTGTAGCACCTTCACTATTCATCTAAATGTTAATGCTCTCATCTTTTTTGTCTCATTACAAGCCTGCTTGAAAAACAAGAAAATCAGCTCTCCAGGATTTTTCAAATACCTCTGCCTGAATTGTCATCTTATGCTGCTCAACATCATGCAAATAATATTGGAGATCTTCTCATACAGTGGATTATGTAGCCTTGTCACATTGCAAGACTCTGAATGAGAGAAAATATTTATCATGATGGAGGGAGACAAATGGAGAGGTTAAGAAAGGTTTCTTAAGGAAGCTTCAGATTTGTACGCATGTAGTCTTGTTCAGCACAAAAATAAAGCAAATGAGTTTAGCATGTCCTTACAGTTCCACCATCTTTGATCAATATTGTCACCGCTTTCATTTGGGCAATTTATGGATCATGGCCCAAATAAATATACTTGTCAGTTATTTGCAGTGTTTATCTTCTGAATAAATTGGTTTAAAATATCCTGAGACTTTTGCAACAACTTGACCTGTTCTCTTAGGTATGTGACATTGACTCAGCCAGAGTGTATACTTTTAGTCTATTTTGCTTTTTGTGGCAATCAGGAGTTCCCTTCTTGTATTGTTACTGTTTTGGGCAGTCTGGCTGACCCTGCTGAGCTCTCACTGAAGTGAGTGGCAATGCTACTAAAAACTTGCTTTCGTTTACGAATACACCATGACATCTCTTCCACATTAGTGGAAGACGTAGCTGACATTGATACAAAAACTGCAGCCAAAAGAACTGCTGCAAGGAAATTAAGGCTAAATCTAGCACCCCACTTTACACAACTACCATCTGTTAAGACTGGGACATCTTCAACACGGAGCATTATTGGCAACCTCTCTGCATATCACTGAAGCTATCATTAGCTACTTGCACTTTAACTGAGGAAGTGGGGAAGTTAAGATGGCAAGATTGAGCAACCCATCAAGAACAATTTATTTCTGGTTTACCTGATTGAAAAGTTTAAATACCACATTTAGTTCTGGTGATCTTTTTTTCCTTCTTATACCCTTGCATGCCATGACTTGGCTCAAGGTATTGGATGAAGGTTTATATCACTGTGTCATGTTGTTAATATTACCTTGATGAAGCATACAGACCACAGTAAGGCCTGGCAGGCAACGACTAATTCCATTTTCTTTAGTTACAGGCATTAGATTTCATCTAAAGTGTTGCTAGGTAATTCAACCAGAAGCAAGTGGGCTATTCTGACATAAGGGACTACCAGGGGCTAATGTGTGTAGATGTAATATGAAAACAGCAAAAGACAGAAACAAAACTTTCACAGGGGAAATGCAAATTTAACCTTCTTCAAATTTCCAAATTACACTTTAATCTAGAAATTCTTTTCTGCCAAATGAATTGCATCTCGAATTAGTACACAGTTTGTTGAAAGGAAAGTGTTGCCTTGCTATTCTCCACCCATTTTTCTGGCAGTTAAAGAAGTTTTGAAATGTTTGAATAGTTGCCAGGATTCTGACCAGCCTCACTTCTGAAGTTTTGCTCTGCATTTTAAGGACCAGATCATCTAGGCACAAGATGGGAGAGAGGTGGCAAGTCACAGCAGGAGAGATACTATCTCGTGTAATACTTAGGATTTTTTAATTTGCAACTGGCACCTCGTTATTCAAGAAATGACCACACATAGCTTGAATGGGAGCATACATACCTCAAGGCTTATACTTGCCATTCCCTGTGGTCTGGTATGCTGAGGGTATACCTGCCACCAGACAGCATAGATATGACAGCACTCCTGAGCAGAGTATGATACCCATAGACATGGACAAAAAGGCTCAGGGAAACCCAGTATGTGGTACAGCCTAGGGTTATCACATGTACTGATACACTACCAACTTCAATATACTGTCAGGAATACTAATTTTTTTTCTCCCTGATAAGACTCTGAGGTTTTGAAAAGAGTCCTCCTGCTGTCATGGCACAAACCACCTCCGGAGTACAGATTTCTTAGAGTTTATTGATCTCTCTTGGTGGCATCACCTTTGAACAGACACCACAGTTAGGGCTGTATACCCTATATGGGAGACAGTTCCAGTAGCCAATCTATGAGTAATCAATTCTGTGGCTTAGAAGAAATGAAGATTTCTACTTCATTCACTAGCTCTGCAGGCACACGTTCACTCGGTTTGACAGAAGGGAGCAGATCAAGGAGCTGAGGAGTGGTGATTATTAGCAGCTCTTTCAACTGCAGCTCGTGAGCTTGGCTGAAGCCGTGCTTTTCAGCTATGGATAAAACCCCTCTCCCTATAGAGACTGAAATAAAACTAAGTCATCTTGCCTTGCTGACTAGAACTTTGATACTTGCCATTGCAGTTACACATTCAGTTCTCCTACTTCTATGGTGCAAAGTCAATACCTACTGCTAGGCACGTTTTATTAACACTCTTGGTCAAGATAGCGGCATGTTTGCTTACATCCTAGGAAACTGCTGGCTGTCCTGGAGGCTTCTGCTGATTTTCGCACTAGCACTCTTCAGGCATCTTTTTCATTTTAATATATGAAGAGTGGGTACTTTTCAGAGGAAATAATCCTGCAATTTGGAATTTTTCTTTGTCAACAAACCATTAATTGAGCTCAGATTGGTTAACCTGGTGAACAAAAAGACAACTTACTTACCTTCTCCAGCATCAGTAGGCTGGGAAGGGAAAATAGGTATATTTGGCAAAAATTATCCTGACAGTTCAGTTCAGTTCAGTTCAGGCTGCAGAAACATGTGCACAAAACCCAAGCAGCTGGATAGATTGTCACGTACCTTAAATAAGTAAGCAACTTCGACTGTGATGTACAGCTGCATAATTTACAGGCAAAGCAACACTTGTGTCAAAGAGACAAAAAATCAGCATACAGTTGCATGTATTTCCAAGAGCTTCCTGGAATAAAACTGTGTTACGAGAAACCTGAGATTAGTGTCAGATTTAGCAAATCTATGATAACTACACTAGTATTAACAGAAGTTCTCTTTTGATAATTCTGCATATTTTTAATCATGAAGAAGCAGAGTAACAACTTTCCACAATGTATATTTTCTAATATTAACGGCAATGTAACCCACCTTCTGTGCAAACAACATTTTAATTTATTTTAGATACTGAATAAAATATTCTAAATAAGGGCTTTTACAGAGAAAACCTATAGTAGAAAACCTACCTGAGATTTCATTGCAATCAATACATGAACTCTGTGTTTAGGGGGCTTTTGTGTAAAACTATGTTTTGTCATCAATATCTAATTATCCTGGAATGCATAAGCTAATTTGGCTATCTCCTCTTTTTTGAAGCAATCCATTATCTGAAGAAGCAGAGAGCTATTCACTCTCATAATAATCCATTTCACAAGTATCAGCTTTCAAAAATGAAGATTCATCATAGACGTAAAAGCAAATCCATCTGGTATACAGCCCCATCAAGTTTAATTCCCAAAAGAATGGAAATCTATTGATGTTCTGCCATATAGAATGATAAATTGACATAGAAAGTAAATTCTGACTGCCTTAGTATATCAAAGTAATTGATAAAACTATCAAACATCTACGCTTATCAGTATCATATAAAGAAAATATTACCTTTTTTGCTGGATCAGTCTGTTCTTACAGTAGCTGGGGACCAATGAAGTCTCCAGTAGATCAAGATTTTAGGAAGAAAAGTTTTGTTAGAATTATTTCCACATTACATTGTCTCTCAATAAATAAGAGCCTTATTTAAATGAGTGACTAAGTGATCGTGCCATTCTCTGCACAATGCTTGGGTGGTGTGAACAAGATATAAGAACTTCAGTTGCAGTATGGAAAACTAAGCTTAGACATTGATAACAATTCTTCAGCCAGGCAGACAGCCAAATATCAGAGCAGGATGCCGAAGAAGGAGATGATATTTCCTTCAGTGGCAGCTCGTGGAAATCTCTTCTGCAGCAATAAATAGTTGTTTCACTGGAGTTTCTTTTGAATGCAAACCTCAAGGTCACAAGTAGTTAATTGCTGTCTTTTGAGGATAGAAAATTTAGTTTCCACTAAACAAAAATTTTGATGGAAAATACCCCATGTTTCCTATATTTTCCAGTTTCTGCCTGGAATCCCACCATGACATGGTTTGTATCAAGCTAGCATTCCTCTCTGCCTCTACCAGAGCTGCTGCATGTCTCTCAATAGTGGTTTATGCCTGCCATAGTCTCCTCTTTGTTGGAAAACTTGACTGGAATCCATAGATTCCCAAGTCAAGACAAAAGCCAAGTGTCAGAGTTTTTATCTACACAGAGGTGCTTAGGAAATGAATACCAACTAAGCAGCAGCATGATTTTTAAATATAGTAGTGGAACTACATTCAACACCTTTATGAATTCTTCCATCAAAGAGAAGGAAATGTAATTTTGACCTGGTGCTGCAAAAGAGTTCAATTTAAGGGGCAGAGTCTAAATATTAATTCAGAATAATATCCTCAACTCTTTTACGAAAAGAAAATTCACCTAACAGCATTTTCCTTAGCATGCAAAAAAAAAAAAATATTTGGCAGATGGGGAGAAGGTCAGTTCTGCTTGGGTGATTTTTCCCTTAGCTCCTTATTCAAATACTATAGGCTCTGCTACCCTGCAGCTGAGGAAGAACTGCCAGGTGTTCAGCCAGGCAGTTGCAATCTCAGCTGTCACTTTAGTTTTGACAGAGAGGAGGCTTTTCAGCTCTCTGTGTCTTGCCCCTAGCTGGTCCATGGGAGCAGAACTGCTGATTGCAGTGGGCATCGGAGCAGCGCGAGGAGTAGCGGCGGTGGCAGCAAGCGGCAGTGGGACACACAAGGGGTACACCGGGCTACACATGGGCAAAAAGGGATCTGCCTGAATAGGAGGAGTTCCCCAAGCAACTGACCCTGGACCACAAGGGGCCCAGCCTGTTCCCAGCAGTGCCGGAGGTTTAGGTAGGTGAAAACAATCAGCCCAGCCGACTGCAACAGGCGAGCACATAGGTTTTCCAGCAAGCAGGCACCTGGCAAAAAGCAGTGTCCTCTGCTTCTCCTAAGCTTCTAGCGCCTGGTGGAACCAATGCAGCCACGCAGACAGAGATCCTGTTCAAGCATGCAGCCACCCAGTTTTCTGGCTGTGGGATGTATAAACGGATATTCCTGGAGGCGGGAAGTGATTGCAAGCAGGGCCGCGGGAGGTGTGACTAGATTGATGAACGGCTCTGCTTGGTGGGTGAGCTGCAAGAAAAGGTGAGAAGACTGAGGAGTATTTGACAGTCTGACAGGGAGATTGATCAATGGAGCCATACTCTGCTATCTACGATACAAAGAAAACTCAGCATGGCCACCACAGAGGCAGGTCCTGGGTCCACTTTGTGCCTGGGTCCGCTTTGTGCCAAGAGGAAGGCAATGTCACAACAGATAAGGAGGAGTAGCAGAAGGTTACTGCACAAAGAGGTAAGAGAAACCCCTCCTTACCCTCTAAGTTACCTGTTCTGTAAGAGTATTTTAGAGGGTATGAGGTCCTGGGTATGGCAGATGAAGCACATAATGAGATAGAGGAGGAATCTGCACAAATAGTCTTGCCAAGGTCAGAGAAGCCAAACCCTTGCAACAAAACCTGCATTAATACTGGTGCCAAGAAGAAACAAGGGTGAGTTATGGTCATTGCTCATTCCCTCCTGTGCAGAACAGAAGCACTCATTTGTAGACCAGACCCTCTTTTCAAGGAAGTTTGCTTCATCCCTGCAGTCTGTTCCTGTGCAGAACAGAAGCACTCATTTGTAGACCAGACCCTCTTTTCAAGGAAGTTTGCTTCATCCCTGCAGTCTGAATTAGGGACATCAAGACAAGATTGAAGACCCTATACAACCTTCAGACTACTATCAATTCCTGCTCTTTCATGTGGGTACTAATGATGTCGCAACAAAAAGCCTGATGTCAATCAAAAGAGATTGACTGGGAAGAATGCAAAAAAATTTGGGAGCATAGGTAGTGTTTTTCTCGATCCTCCAGCAGCAAGGGGAGACTTTGGAAGAAACAAGCAAGACCATGATATCAATACCTGGCTCTAGGACTGGTGCCTCCACTAAAACTTCGGGGTTTTAAACCATGGAAGAGCCTTCAAAGCACAAGGTATGCTGGGGCCTGACGGGATCCATCTGTACCAATGGGGAAAATGTGTCTCTGGGTATAAGGTAGTGGGACTGAATGAGAGAGCTTTAAACTAGAATCCATGGGGAAGATGATACCAATAGGACTGCAGTCAAGGGTTGGCATGGCATCACCTGAGGGTGGCAATGCTAGCAGGAACATTTACACTGCTCCTGGGAGCACAGAGGGCTCAGGATCTTACCTGAAATGTGTGTACAACAATGTATGCAGTGTGAGAAACTAACAGGATGAACTGGAAGCACTGATCAGTTCCCAGAGCTATAATATCATTGGTATTAGTGACACCTGGTGGAATGAGTCCTACTATTGGAGTGCGCAGACAGAGGGCTACAGGCTGTTCAGATGACATAGGCAGGACAGGCAAAGTGAAGGTGTTGCACTATATGTAAGTAAGAGGTTTGATTGTACAGCCCTTAGAGTTAGTGATGAAGTGGTTGAGACCCTCTAGGTGAGGACTAGGGGGATGGAAAACAAAGGAGATAGTGTAGTGGGTGTCTACTACTGATCATCCATCCAGGATGTTAGTACTGATGAGTTATTCTATAGGCAATTAGGAGAAATTTCTTGATCAGTAGCCCTTGTCTTTACGGGAGATTTCAACTTCCCAGACATCACCTAGGAACACCATAGTTCTGTGATGAGCAGGTCTTGGAAATTATTGAGTTTGTAGGAGATAACTTCTTGTCACACGTACTCAGTGAGCCAACTAGGAAAGATGCCCTCCTCAACTTGCCGGTTTTGAACAGAGAAGGACTCATGGGGATGTGATGGCAGGTGACTGTCTTGGCCATGGCGATCATGAAATGCTTGAGTTTAAAATTTGTAGTATAATGAGAAAAAAGGACAGCAGGGTTGCTACCCTGGACTTCAGGAGAGCAAATTTTAAGCTGTTCCGGGAGCTATTTAGCAGAGTACCCTGGGAATCTACTTTTGAGGGCTTAGGAGTTCAGAAGTGCTCATCAGGTTTTAAAAACCACCTTTCAGAGCAGGCAATTCCACTGTGTCTAAGTCTAGCAAGTGGGGCAGAAGACCAGCTTGTCTGAACAGCAACCTCCTCATGGAGCTCCAGAGGAAAAAGAAATCGTATGATCTCTGGAAGCAAGGTCAGGCTTCACAGGCAGAGTACAGAGCTGTGGTTCGTTTATGCAAGGAGAAGGCATGAAAGGCCAAAGCTCAATTAGAGTTGAAACTGGACAGTGTTGTGTCAAATAACAAGAACGGCTTTTTAAAGTGTGTTAATAGTAAGAGGAGGTTTAAAGAAAACATTGGACTGATACTTGTTGCAGATGGTCATCTAACTAATAGGGATGAAGAAAAAGTGGAGGCATTCAATGTATGTTTTGCCTTAATATTTAATAATCCTGATAGACCTTGGGGTGCCTAGTCCCCTGAGTTGGAGGACCACAATGGGCACAGTGACATTTAGATGTCATCTACCTGGACTTGTGCAAAGCATTTGACACTGTCCTGCACGACATCCTTGTCTCTACACTGGAAAGACATGGATTTGATGGAAGGACCACTTGGTGGATAAAGAGTTGGCTAGATGGTCACACTCAAAGAGCTGTGGTCAAGGTCTCAATGCCCAAGTGGAAACAAGGGACAACTGGCGTTCCTCAGCGGTCAGTATTGGGACAGGCCCTGTTTAACATCTTTGTCAGCAACATGGATGGTGGGATAGAGTGCACCCTCAGCAAGTCTGGCAATAACACCAAGCTGTGCGGTGCAGTTGACATATTCGAGGAAGGGATGCCATCCAGAGGGACTTTGACAGGCTGGAGAGGTGGGCCTGTGCAAACCTCATGAAGTTCAGCAAGGTCAAGTTTAAGGTGCTGCACATGGGTCAGGGCAATCCCAAGCACAAATCCCAAGTTGGGCAGAGAATGGATTGAGAGCAGCCCAGAAGAGAAGGTCTTGTGGGTGCTAGTGGATGAGAAGCTCATGATGAGCCAGCAGTGTGCACTTGCAGCCCAGAAGGCCAACTGCATCCTGGGCTGCATCAAAAGAACCCTGGCCAGCAGGTCGAGGGAGGTGATTCTGCCCCTCTACTCTGCCCTGGTGAGATCCCACCTGGAATACTGGGTCCAGCTCTGGAGCCCCCAATGTAAGAAGGACATGGACCTGTTGGAGCGAGTCCAGAGGAGGGCCAGGAAGATGATCAGAGGGCTGTAGCACCCTCCTGTGAGGGCAGGCTGAGAGAGTTGGGGCTGTTCAACCTGGAGAAGAGAAGGCTCTGGGGAGACCTTATTGCAGCCTTTCAATGCTTAAAAGGGACTTATATGAAAAATAGGGAGAAACTGTTTAGCAGGGCCTGTTGTGATAGGGCAAAGGGTAATGATTTTAAAATAGATGAGGTAGATTTATACTAGATATAAGGAAGAATTTTTTTTTAAATGACAGTGGTGAAACACTGGCACAGGTTGCCTGGAGAGGTGGTGGATGCCCTATCCCTGGAAACATTCAAGGCCAGGTTGGACGGGGTCTGAGTAACCTGATATAGTTGGAGACGTCCCTGCTTCTTGCAGGGAGGTTGGACTAGATGGCCTTTAAAGGTCCCTTCCAACCCAAACTATTCTACAATTCTAAGAACCAGCAAGTGTCTTTGGTGCCAAAGCTGTGGCACAAATGCTGAAGTTGCTCAAACCATTAGGAGCTGGTAAGTACAAGAAATTACTATCTGCTGGGCCTTTTAGCAGCACCAAGATGAAGAGCAATGTTTGCAATATCTCTAAGCATATGGATCTGCATGATGATTTTCTAATGATGCAAGACAAGAGAGCATTTCAGACAGCTGGGCTTGGGCAAACGAAAACAGTTGCCACCTTACTGGGCGGTAGGTTTGGGGCCTCACTGAGAGGCAAAAGGTTGTTCCCTCTTGTGCCTAGATTGGTACAAAGACCTACAGGGAGATGCAATGAAAAAGCTTATTCCCCACTCCGTGGTGATAACCAGCCCTGCTGATCACAAAGCCAGGTGGCAGTGCTCCAGCTTCTGCCCCATGTCAAGGATGGTTGACCAGACTTGCTCAAGGTCCTCACTCCACAAGATGAGGACAGGAGTGTCTGCAGCCTGGCTGAAGCACATGCTAGTGAGAGGCGCAGGAGAATGTGCCAAGAACCAGGGCTGTCGCTCCTAGCTTTTGCTCTGCTCAGAAGTCCCTGACTATCCTACTATCCTAGCGGGCATTAACTGCTCTGCTAATACACAGGTGCCTGTGTCAAATGTCAGACTGTGCCTGAACCTCTTCCCCTCATTCACAGAAACCTAAGTGTCCCTGTGTGACCATTTCAGACTGATCCCAGCACTGCTTTATGGGCTTTCTCCAGTGGAGTAGCTCATTGTTTCCTGTGAAGTGGGTATCCGTTTCAAGAGTGTCTGCTAGGATTGTGCATTGGTGTGAAATTTTGCAGCCTGTAAGTCCTCTAAAGAAATAAGTCTTTTCTGCATAACAAATCTGGTTATGAAAACCGGTCCTGTTACTCTGAGAAAATCATTTTGTTTCAGACTCAATAGCTATCCTAATCACTAGATTTTTTGATGCATTCTCCAAGCCAGTAACTTCTAAAAGAGGGAAAGAGGATTTTCTCCAGCCACAGGAGGAACTCCCTAATGTCTCTGGTCTCACCAGAGGATATAAAAAATAAGCTCATGCCTATTGTTATCACCTATTTGGAAGCTGAACTGGTTGAAAACAGTCTCTCAGTTCTTCTTGGTTTTAGATAGATGTGAAATATAAGAGGGACATGTCTAGGAAAGAAGAGCTTTTCATCATTTCTATTTCTGCCTCAGATAAAGAAGGAATTGAAAGATTCATGAATTCGGAATGAATAAATAGATACTAGGCAAACAATCAGTTACAAATATGAGGCAACCTTTCATTCAGGAAGAAACTTGGCCCCGAGCTACTTCATATCTCATTAGATCCTGTTCATTCAACAGTAATTGTTTTCCCCCCTCTTACAAGAGAAAAATATGTAAGTTATGTGAAAGATGAGTTAGAAAACCCAGAAGGACCTTGGAATATCTGGATAATTTTATGGGATATCTCATTAGTCTGGAAAAAAAGAACATTTGCTCCATTTCCCAAAATAAAAAAAAAAAAGAGTGGATTTTTTTAAAATTAAGACTTAATTAAAGGAAAAATAAACCTTATGTGTGGGTACCAACTCAAGTAAATTACTGTAACTGCTTTAGCTTGCAAACATTACAAATGCAGCATAAGGGCAGCACCAA
>JAAGAY010132077.1:0-27771 GCA_011801015.1 Ardeotis arabs | reverse complement strand
TTTAATGGAGGAGGAAAGCTTCACTGCCTTCCTCCTCATTTATTACGGGCATTAAGTTAAGCATTGTTTCCTCTTGAATTCAATCTAATCAAATTAATATCAATATTGTACTGAGCCAGGCTAATCTAATTAGTGTCGATATTTAATATATTCTCCGCAAGTTGTGCTGAGAATGAGCTTCTTGCTCTCCATCGTTGAGCCTGGAAAGAAGGAATAGCCTTTCCTTCCAGTTCAGGACCCCGTACCAAAAGCACATGGGGCAAGGCCTGGGGCGTGAAGCGCTGGCCCCCTCAGCTCCGCCCGCGCCCCGTCCGTGTACGTCCGTGTACGTCCTCCTCCTCATGGCGTTCTCCTACGTCCATCAGCCACAACGGGAAAAGCAGACAGGAGAGACCGATGCGCAAACCCAACGTGTCCCTCCCTCCGCACCTCCCAGCCATCTGCTCCAGCAAGGAGGCTCGCAGCGCTCGATGGCTCGCTAACAAGCCAAAAAGTCCTTGGATTCCCTTTTGTCAGCGTTAGCTGATGGCAAAAATGCCGGGTTAGCGAGCTGCGTGAGTTACAACACACAATAGTCACTGAAAAGTCACTAAAATAAATCCAAGATTCCTGCACGCAGCTGTCAGGATGAACACAGAGCTCAGCACTGAGTGCTATAAAAGGAGTTTCACCCGTGACTACTGCGATAGAGTTACGGCCCGCACATCAGGCCCGGCTTACAAGTAATAAAATCTGCTGAACGCTGACACCCCAACTCAACTGGCCAGAAAATATTCTTCACTGGTTATGCGAAGGGAGCAGGCGTGCAGCTGCTGGAGGTCAGCGAAAGGTGTTTCGAGCAGAATCAGACCGTATTTTGGGCCTAGCAATAGCAGCGAGGTAAACGTGGTTGGGTATTATCCAGAACATAACTCCCTTCTTGTCTCCGACCCAGCAGCAAATAAACAACCTCATTTCACGTCCAGAGCTTGTAGAGACAATGTAATGAAAAATACAGTCACCAACTCCAAAAAAGTGCAAAAGCAAGACATATTCCTCCTCCCAAACCATGAGATGAATCTTTTACTTACAAGACCTCATGGTTTTTAGGCTAGACTACTTTTATTAGGTCTTTGATTCCCGAGCCCCCACTGTTTGCCTTGAAGAGCCACCAGTGTACTCACAGCTTGACTGCAGCTCTGGGCACCTCCTCCAGCATCAGTGGCTTCATAGAATCATAGAATGGTTAGGGTTGGAAGGGACCTTCAAAGGTCATCTAGTCCAACCCCCAAAGGGCTTGGGAGACTTTGCCCCCATTCCGTATGAGGGGGACTCAACACACATGTTGGTGGAGCAACCAGAAGACTTCCAGATGGCGAAAGCCCCGGCCACCACTGTCCAGCAAGCCACAGTGTGAAGAGGGTGGGCCAAACCCTCTTCAAGGGCCTGGCACAAAGCCTGTCTGAGACTGGACTCATCTGACGCTCTCCCTTGCCCCTCAGCCCAAAATGACTCTTTTTTCCAGCTGTTGTGGCTGGTGAGAAGCAAGAAAATGGAGCAGCCAAAGAGCATTTTGCCAACGGTGGTCAGAAGGCACGAACGTCGCCAGATGATGCAGCTGGCTCCAGGGGTGCCCACCAATTCACGTCTGCTTTTCCATATTTCTTTCGAGGTGTGGCATTCAGAACCACACACCGTATTTTAGCTGAAAACTCACCAGCACTGTTCAAAGTAGAAAAGAGTCCAAACTCCCAAGTAAAACTTGATGTTTTTGCAGAGCTCCTTGCTCCTGTTCAGTATGAGGTGCTCCAGACCCAGCATACAACCCTGCTATTGCCCCCCCAGCATTGATGCATTTGACTTTTTTTCTGCTAAAGCCTTACTTTTCTCTGACCGATGAGCCTTTACTGGACTGTCTCCATCTTTTCAAGATCGTTTTAGGCCTGATCCTGTCAAATGCAAGGACTGCAGCTCCTTCCAGCTCGATGTCACCCACAAACACTTTCTGTTCTTCACGTTGTCCTGCAGAACAGTCATCACCACTGAAGCAACTAATGAAAATAGTACTTGGGGCACATCTGGGACCGATCCCACTGGTAGCAATCATAAAAACTTTTTTTTTTTTGGTGGCTTTTCCACTATGATCTGCACCTGATGCAAATTCCTTTTTTTTCATGTTTTCTTCATGAAAACCCAGAAGAGAATCAACTTCCTGACTACGGCACATAAACATCCTCTGCTGCCTGTCCCTGCCGGCTGCCTTTCACGCTGTTGACTGTATCTGTTCTGACATCCCGTCTCCTTTTGTTTTCCTCCCGTGTTAGCCCAGATTAGATGTGCTGTGTATCTCTGAACTCCTCCCCAACCAGACAGACCACTAAAACTTTTCCATGGCAATCTCTGCACCCGCTTCTGCGGCTCTTTTCTCAACAACTGAGGACAACCCCACCATCCCGTTGGTAATTAAGACGCAGCGCCTGACTCTCATGTCTGATTCGGACCTTCTCCCCCAAAACGCCTGTCCCCAGCGAGACGGAGAGATGCTCGGAGTGCGAGCTATGAGGGGGTCAGGTCAGGTCAGGTCGTTCCTCCCCAAAGTCAGGAGCCCAATGACAGAGCTCCCTCTACCCAGCAACGGCCGCTTCTGCCGCCCAGGTCGGGCTGGGAGAAGAAGTCAAAATCTGCAGGAAGCCGTCTGACAGGCTTTCACAGCCAGATACGGAGACACGGTGGAAGTTCTGGAGTTACGTAAATATTTTTCTTACGCGGTTAAACACAGCCACTTTATCCTTCCTCAGCACTGCGATAAAAAGCACACTTTAAATAAACACGGTTTCAAATGGATGTTTTGACTTTGCGTGTTTCACGTGTTTTTTCATGCCTTGGAATATATCCTGGCTGTACGTACCACAGGTGAGACCCCCCCTTAGTTACGTCTGGAAGAACACGTCACGTTTTTCCAAATCCTTTGATTCGGGGTTACTTTTAGACTGTAACTTCTTGCTCCAGGGTTTTTCTGGTCCCCGTTGCCCGTTGTTAGGAGTCCCCAGCTGGCACTCGGTGGGGTCAGCTCCGGCTGGGAGCGCGGCAGGGATCCCCGCACCACTCGCTTCAGCATCCCCCGGCTGGGGGGCAGCCTCCTCCTGACGGCCTCGCCGCTTTGACATTAACAGAGATGACTAAATTACGGAGAGTAAATTGGTTACTTGAGGAAACAGGCTTTTTTTCCATTAAGGAGACATTCACAAACCGCCGCAGAGCTCTGAATGTCTATTTATTTTCAGTAAGCAGCTGCAAAATAATTTGCAAACAAATTTCAGGCCTGCGCGTGCTTGCAGGCCGCTCAGTACCGCCTCAGTCGGACAGTTTGGCGTTGACCACCAAAGCTCTGCGCATCATTGCAGTACAGATGGGTTTATCCTGGTTTAGTGAGCAATGAACACTCTACTTTACACGCTTGCGTGCAACAGTCACGTCCCAGCACGGTGAAGATGAGAACAGTCAAGGCTCCTGTTCCCCGGACGCAGCTGAGAAGGGTTACGGGCAGAGGAATAAACACCACACTGAGCCCAAGCACCTCTTGTTCCTCTCTCTTTGGTTCTCCGACCAAATCCAACCAAATCCTATGGAAACGAAGTCAGCCGTCATCGCAACACGAACTCAGGAGGGAGGGCCTGGCTTTCCCAGCCCCTCTCCTGGAAACATGGGGATTCACACCTGAGCAAAGACCAGAATTGGAGGCAGTTTGCACATCACTCCGCGGTGGGGGCAGAAAAAGGCTGGTGGTGTGAAACCTTCGCGGTAAAGCGTGCTGCAGGTCTGCAGGGGCTTGGGATTAAACCTGAACAGCTTTCATAAATCCAATGAGTTGACTTCAATTAAAAAGAAGTTATTACAACAGCCCTTATTTTCTTATTAGGACATTTACGCATCCCCTATTAAAAGATTAGAAAATATTGAGCATTGTAGGGCTTCTTAAACGCACTGGTTAGAATATTTCTGTTTAAAATTATTTCTGTTTAAATACTTCTGTCTAAACTCAACATTATTAGCTTTAGATGTCTGTGTCCAAATTTTGGACGGCGGGTTTGAGAAGCCCTGAGACCTTCTCCAGGGGTATCCCACCCTGGTTTGTAGAAAATATTTGCATTCCCCTGCAACATAAAGAAGAAAAATCACTTCAGCCTCCCTTGATTTGCTGATTTGTCCTCTCCTGCAGCCCGGACCAAACCCCAGAGAGCTGCCAAGAACAAATAACTACCGTTTCCATAGATTAGGAGATGAATCATGGGCGTTATTTTTAGCAGCTCATTAAGGGCTGGCAGCAAAATTCGCAAAGCGGCTTGCGGGGCTTTTGATTTGTGTTAGCATAACCTTTTAAAGAAACCATAAACTGGGACTGAGAACAAAGGAAAGTGAAGGGCTGGCAATAGTATCTCTCCGTTTTGAAAGGACAGAGAGATTAAAATAAATGGACTTCATGTGCGGCTGCTGCTCGCGCACAGCTCGCATTTAAACATGATGGGGCTGAAGAAGCGCGAGCGAGAGGTTTTATAGAGAAGGTGCTCGGAGAAGGGTCTCCTTCACCCGGCCAATCTGTCCCTGCAGCCGCCGGGAAAAGCGGGGTCCCGCGGGCACCACCAGCGGCTGGAGCAGACCCGCTTTGTGAGCGGGGAAGCTCCTTTTGGTGTGAAATATCCATCTTTGAGCAGCTGTTTCTCTTTGACCGTGCTATTGGCAGCACAATGGGTGCCATCCTCGGGAGA
This sequence comes from Ardeotis arabs, assembly GCA_011801015.1. Taxonomy (NCBI): domain Eukaryota; kingdom Metazoa; phylum Chordata; class Aves; order Otidiformes; family Otididae; genus Ardeotis; species Ardeotis arabs. The sequence continues at coordinate 23,026 of JAAGAY010132077.1, read as the reverse complement.
AAATCTGGGGAATATCTCGGGAATTGTCTGAAAACCAAAGGCAGCTGGCAGGACCATGGCCCCACGTGCGCAGGGCACCCTTCAGCCGCCCGGCCCGTCATGCACCCACCCCAAAGAGCCGGCGGGCAGGCGCCCGGACCGCAGCTCGTGTGCCCGCACAAGGGCCGTACCGCACCAAACGCCGCGGGTGGCCGAACTCCCGCCCCAGCCCGAATGTGGCAGGGCCAGCCTGAGCTGGGCTGGCGCATACCTTCCCAAACGCGGAGGGGCGCGTTGCAAAGAGGCTCCCAAACACGGCCTTGGCAGGGCGCTAGCCATCAGCCTCCCTACGCCTCGCTGTGAAATGTGCTCAGTCCGAAGTGTTGACAGCGGGTTTGTCACACCGCCGTTCGCCAGCCCCAGATGGATGTGTAGGGGCACCGTCTCCAATGGAGCCACCCCGTCCATCCCGTGGAGCCTGAGGGATTCACTCGCCGGAATCAACGGGCCAAGGAGGCTCACGAGACTGCTGCGCGCAGCCTCATCCGCAAGTTAACGCCACGTTGTTCGAGATGCTAAAACAGGCGAGCAGGCAAAGGGGACCTGGGCAGGCTGCAGGACAGGGCACCCTCACATTTTAGGGTAAGAACAGCTGACGGAGCACCGGAGCCATCAAACCCCCGCACCCTCTGGCTGGCCGCCCACCTGACTTTTTACCAGCTCCGAAATACAAACTGCGAAAGGACCCTTGCGCCCACAACGGGTTTGGCAGCTCACAGGAGCATCAGAAGGACTAAATCTGGCTCCAGCTTTACCAGCTCCTGCGGCTGCTGTCAAATTAAAGGGCTCTGGTCGAAGCCTGAAAGGCAGGAAGGATGCTCTGCCGCGGCGGCCGCGCTCACAGCCAGGTAAACGAGCACACAATGTGCGGGGAGATGGCAGGAGGCGGCTTCTGATGAGATGAAGCTCATTTCTTTTCTGAAGGGGGAAATTTGGCGACAAAAAAGGATCAGCCTGAAGAAGGTGTTAAAAGCACTGTACTTGAGTATCGGAGGGCAGAGGAGAGCCGCCGCCTCGTTATCTGCTCCTCAGCCTCCTCATAGGAAGCCTCATCTCCTTCATTAACGGGATCAATAAACCCCATTTCCCAATAGGTAATGAAATAGTACCTGTCTGCTCACAGCCACGCAGACAAGGGGCGAAATCGCTCCCGTCCTCCCCTGCGCGTCCCCTCGCAGCCCATTGCTGCCTTCCCAGCACAGCACATCCATACATGGATGGCCGGTGCCAACAATGCCCTGCGGAGAATAACGGAGCAGATGGCACCGCTCCCGGCAGCCGGGCCGCTCTCCCCGTCACCGGGAACATGCGCCGTTCCCAGGCCCGGCGGCAGCGGAGGGCGAAGGACGGGGCTCGGGGGGCAGGGGACACGCGAAATGCGCGGCACCGGTCCTCTGCGCTCAAAATCCTGCCGCGGTTTGGCTTGGGTTTTCCTTTGAAGAATGGGTTTAATATGGAGTAAATTGAATTTAACCTTTGCTGTAAACGGAGGCGTTTGTTTCTCTGAGTCCCAGGGGAGATTTCATTAATTATACTGGGCCCAGTGGCCAAGCTGGCAAGAAATTTGTTTCCAAGGAGAGAAAAGCGAGCCAAAAACAGACTTCAGTATGGTTTTCAGATACAACAGAAAAAAAAAAAAACTAAACCAAATGTCAGCATTAGGGCTTACCAGTGAATTTTACCACCTGAAATGTATCTGTGAGAATTATGGGCAAGCTGCCTGCGGAGAGCAGAGCCAGGACCGAGCTGCAGGACGGCAGTGCCCAGCGTGGACCGGGCTCAATTCGCTCCTGCCTGTGCTCCTCCCAAACCCCCAACGCCCACAGGCACGCGCCGAGGTGCAGAAGCCTTCCTCCTCCAGTCCAGCCCGGTCCAGAGCCTGGGGAGGAAAAGCCCCTTCCCAGCGAGGGGTCTCCAGATTTCTATTTTCTCCCAAGCAATGCTGAGGTTGAACCAAATCCCACCAAGCGCTTCGTGGTCCTCCATCTTCTGGGTTGCTTCCTCAAGGACTGGAGGTGCCAGGGCAGGGCTCCGGCAGCACCGGTTTGCTAGGAAACGCAAGGACTCCTGCCAGAGACGCATCCGGAGCGCCTGGGGAGTGCTTCAGGAGAAGCTGCTGAGAGGAACCCACGCTGGATGCAGGGAGCAACACTGCTCACTCAGAGCCGTGGCCGTTCCCAGTGACACCACCTCAGCTACAGCTTCAGTGAATTATTTTCCGTGCTGATTTGGTAAGATTTGATGTTAGGAACAGAAGCTATTCCCAAATAAGCCTTTGGAAAAGGTGACAGCGCCAGTAAAAACCCACGTGTGAAGGGGGACACCAGCACAACTCTCCAGGTTCAGACATGTCTGGGAGGAAGGGAGGAAAGGAGAAAAGGAGGGCAGTGCTTCCCAGTGACTTCACTTTGCTAATTAAACCAGCTCTGAGTTTGCTGCTGGGATGAAATCACTTACCAAAAGCCGGCGTACCGATTCGGAAATGAAGCCTGGGAACAGAAAACATTGTGGCTGGAACCGATCTGCTTCTGCTCTTCTCCCTGTGTCCAAGCGAAATAATTCCTTTTTCGTTCATCTGTCCTCAAGAAAGCCTAGAAGAGGAGAAGAGATAAATGATTAACATAATCTAAATATACAGATTTTCTTCATCCTTAGAGCCTTTGTGACACGCTCTCTTGGGAAATATTCCCAGCTCCAATGGAATTTCACTCCGTTCTTCTCAGATCTCGTACTGCTCTTGTGAAACACATGAAGCCTTTCGCAGTCAGCAGTCGTGGTGTCAACAGCTGTGCCTCGGTGAGAACGCAGCAGGCGTCTTGGAAATACAGGCAGACATGGAAATGGTCTGGTGGTGTTGGAATTGCAGCTATGAGGCCATAAAATTCCTTACCAGTGTTCCCGTATCCAGTTATCCAGGATAGTTCAAGCATCGGCCGTGTGGAAAGGCAGCATTCCAGCCCATCACGGTGCCGTGGCAGCCGCCAGCTCCAGCCTGGCCCTGCCGTGGGACGTCCACACCCATGGCTCTCCCGATCCACGCGTTGATCTTCCGCTGGAGAAGGTGAAGCTGAAGCCGGCTCCGCGCAGTGCTGGGAGCTGCTGGTTTGCCCCAAAATATCCACACTTGCTGAGAGCCTGTGAGGCCTGGGCTGAGACCTGGACCGCTCATCATGTGGGGTCAGGGCCCGGCCCCTCCACTGGACAGCAGCACGGCAGGGTGGTGGGATCGTCTCAGCTGAGTATAGCGGCCTCCAGAGCGAGGATTTTGCAAATCTAAATAAACCCATCACCAGTTACTTGAAGAAGTTAAGAAAAATACACGGCGAAGAAACCAGATGGGATTTGGTCTTGCCTGTGGAGGAAAACCCGAACTTCGTACCGCTGTCCTTTGAATAAATGCTACCGCCACTAAGAACCGCAACACGTTTTCTACGCAGACAACGCCGTTTAGGCTTGGATTTACAGATTAGCCGCAGAAACGCAGGTGTCCCATTTCTGAGGGAACTGGGAATGTTAATTTCCTTGTGCTACTCTGAAAAGCACAGATTTCAGATCCAGCAAATACTTCTGCATTTTAGAACGCCGTTTAAATAAATGTTGTGTAGCTTTACTAATTGCAGTGATGGCAAACTAGGAAAAAAAAGGAATTTCCTCTGAAGGAAGGCTGGTAATTCCATGCCGATGCAGAGCTGCACTGAAGCCGGAGCGCTGTCCAAGCCCCGCATTTTGCTGGTGCCCTTCTCTGCACCCCGAGGTGTCACACCGTCCCTGCTCCCCCGATGCAGCTTGGGGTGCGGATCTGTGCTGAACCTGACGGGACGAGGAGCCAGGAGGGGAGCGCGGGGGGATCTTCCCAAGCAGCCCATTTCAGCACTAGCCAGAAAAGTAGGGGAAAATGATTTTTTTAGTACCATTCAAAAAATTAGCCCAGCATTCTCTAGGGACAGAGGAGAAAAATGAGACATGTTTGTGCAGCTTCAAGTTCCCCCACTTGTTGCATCCAACTAAAAAGCTGTTCAGGCTTAATTTACTCATTCTAAATCACCTTGATAATTAGTCAGGATAAAGGGAAACTCTGGCCATGCACTCCAGCATCTTCATTAATTCCAGACACTAATGCGGAGTTATGATTTGTAGGCTTTTTAAGAGAATTAAGAAATTTTTTTTCCACATGCAAGACAGGTACCTGAAATTTCTATTGATTAATCTAATTAAAAGGGCGAGAGGAAATGATTGCAGAGTCCTTTGTGATTTCCAAAAGCTATCAATATCTACAGTCATTAATTCAAACTCACTCTCTCAAGTACTGCGCATCGATCGGCAATAAATTTTCATTGTTAATAGATCAAATACTCTCAATTAATAAGCGTTGCTAATTGGATTTTTTTTCTTTCTGTGAATGGCAGGACCGCACTGCAGGGATGCGTCACCTTACACTGCGCGGGGCTGGCCCTTGGGACAGGGCTAACCCGGTCCCGGGTGCAAGGGGAGCCAGGGGCTGCGGGGCACAAAAAGCCCCAAGTCATTGGCCTTTCCTCAGAGAACGGCGCCAGGCTCAAAACATCTCTTTTTTCATCACATCTTTCCCTTTCTTTCCACTTCTGTCCGTGGCAATGCCGTGACAGCCCCAGCCTGAACCAGAAAACCTTCCCGTAGAAAGGCAACGCTCCCATTCAACGCGCCGGCGCAGAGGACGCGGTGCTCTCGGGCCGGAAGGGCCAGGGCGTTATTTTCTGGGAAGAGCTCCCGGCGGCGTCGCGGGGTGCGGAGCAGAAAGGGGCGGCAGCCGGGGCGAATGCCCGCGGTGCTAGGGCTCGGGGACCGCAGCACCGGGCGCTGTGCTGTTTATCTACCCGTGTAGATAAACGGGCGGTGAGGAACCGCGGGCAGTTAGGCAGCCTTTAGGTTTAATAAAGAAGAAATATGATATGGTAAGTGGAAAATGTGTTATGCAACAGAGGAAAAATAAATTTTCATGGTTGCTTGCAGAGCTAGAAACAAAGGCTGAAAGCTTAGGGAGAAAAATCTTTCGCTCCCTCTCCCTGCTCCGACATCCTGGTGGGATGGGGATGCATCTCCAGCCCAAACAAACCGGGGGTCTGCGCAGATCAAGACGCCCTCACCTCTGCACGAGCTGAGCGGAGGGAAATTCCGGGGACCCGGAGCGCGGTTTGGCCGCGGTGAGGCTGGCAGGGCAAGAGCCACCACTCCGCTTCCATTTCACAGCACCTGGCTTTTTAGCAAGACATGAGAGAATCAGTGTTTTCCTAATGGGAGACAATAAAGGGAGAGCAAAAATTGGATTTGTAAGTCAGCTACTGCACACAACAGCAGATAAAAAAATTATGAAGCACTTATCAGGCTCAAACTCATTTTAGCGTTTCACAAAGACATGCCTGCAGTGGTTTGGAAGCCAAACAAATAGGAAAGCGCATCTGCTTCGCTGGAGCCAATGCCTTCGAGGCCACGACATCCGTAAAGGCACAGGACACTGAGCTGCCGTTTCCCGGCTCGTGCTCCAACGGGGACCTGCAGCGGCAGGGCAAGGCCAGGCGTCCTCACGGCCGGCGGCGACAGCACGGAGCAGCCCGCGCATCCGCAAAACGGGTGAGCGTCCCCGCTGAAACGGAAAGTATGCACGGTATCGCTTGGCGTTTCCTTTATACACAAGTTTATGTAATTCTGACATATGACAAAGAGCGGATTTCAATTGCAGCAGCTTTCCTGTAAGTAAAAGCTGGGAGCTTCTAAGAACTATTCTGACTAATGTGGGGCAGCTCTTGGCGGGGATATGGCTGGAAAACAAAAAATGTCCTTCAGCAAAGGGTTGCGCCTGCCACTGCAGCCGATAAATGCCAAAAAGAGCTCAAGTGAGGGGAACTGGAGGCTGGGAGAGCGCGGGACGTGCTGACTCCTGCACTCGCTGCCATTTATAACGCCGGGGGCCGGGGTCCGCATCTCCTCTGCGCAGTGCACGGGGAGCAAAGGTCCCAGAAGCTCCCGCAGAGGACGTCACCGCTCGCTGCTCCCACCCCACGCAGCCGCCCCGGCTGCTCCTGGCATCCTCTGTGGTGGATGGGGATGGGGGCACTCACACCTTCCCTCCCCAAATACCCCTCCCGGCTGCAGAGGGGGAGTTGCAGCCGCTTCTGCCTTCACAAAAACAGAAGCGATGGCCACGATTCAGGATTTAGCTTCTGCCAGCAGAAACCGCCTCCTCGCGGGCAGCACAGCAGAGGTTATACAATTATTTTCCAGGGAGCAAATGTAATCTTTATTTAATACACGTGGGATCTGGGCCTCAACATGAAAAAGAAATTCCCCTTGAAGTGTGATGCAGCCTGAATCCACATCTGCAGAATCTAATCAAAGGATGAAACGCACCTTTTAACTTCAGAAAGAACATGGCACGGGAAATGCACGATGGATGGGGAGCCAGCCCGTGAGAGAGGGAATGACTCCAGGAAAATCACAGAGAGAACAGATATTTAAGAGAAGATCTCAAAGGATTCTCTTCTGTTCAGATATAAAATCAGCTTGTTGCATTCTCCTGCCGTTCACTTCAGCCCCTCCCCAGAAGGAGCAGAGTTTTTGGCAGGCCCAATGTGAGGCCAGCCCCGGCGGCGGGGAGGACAACCTTAGAGCCAACCTCAGGCCGATATCGCGTGCGTTAAGAAAATTGTTGAACAATTCATTGAGAATTTAGCTGCTGGCGGTTCCATCTGTCTTTTCCCCAAATAAATGGTAAAAAGGAAATCCATGGCTGCAGAAGGCAGCGGCTGAAGAGTGAGGAAACACACAAGCTATTCATTTTGTGGTAGATATTCTTCTGACAGAAACCAGACGCTCACCCCCTCCACAAGCAGCCGAAGATCAACCGTTCCCACACCAGGGCCTGGAGCTCGGTGCACGCTGCAGTGGCTGCACCATTACTAGAAAACCACACGTATCCAAGAGACGTTCCAGGGACTGGCCCTTGCTAGCTGCTCACCTGGTGTCACCAGTAACCAACGTTTTGGAGGAACAAGCAAACACTAAACCAAAAACCAGAGTTGCACACACCCCCAGCAATCCTACTGAAACTGCCGCGAGCTGCAGCGTCCCGCCCGGCCTGGAGAGGAGGGCGGCTCGGATCCCTCACAACGGCAGATCTCCCCAGGCCCACATCGCAGCTCAGCCGAGGACCATCCTCACAGGTGGCTCACGCCAAGCCAGCAGCTGCCCTGAGTCCAGCCCCCGGGGCTCTGCCCGCCCCTCCCGCCCGGCCGAGGACCGAGCGCAGGCGTTACCTCAGTGTGGCAGCCCCTGTATTCCACATTTCAGTGACATCTTCATTTGACATTTACGATCTAATTTGGAAACCCTGGTCAAGGATATTCAGATGAACAAAGAATACTGGAAAAATTACTTTTGGCTCCTGATCTCCTGGGAAGGGGAAAACAGCAAGCTGCTCACCTTGCTCTGCTTCACTCTGCGCAAGCAGGGAGCGGGGCGTTTCCAGCCCATCGCTGCACCTCAGGGCGCGTACGGTGCCTGGGACATCCACATCGCCCCATCAGTTCCTCGCGGACATCTTCAGTTTGTCCTTTCTGAAACCGCCCACACTCATCACCAAGTACATCCCTGCTTGAGAGTAAAGGATACCCAGACTGGGAACACAGAAATTAAATCAGATATGCAATCAAAAAATGTAACCACAAACATGAAAATTAAGAGAGAGATTAACCTGGAAGAGAAGATGGTTTTCACTAGAGAGGGGAGAGTTACGAGCTCACACAGTACACCCACGATGCCTTTGGGGCTCTTCACCACCAGCTGTGCGCTTTTTGAAAAATAACAACAGCTCCTCGTTTTCACACCACCCACCCTACAGCCCCCGCAGCATCCTGCTCGTTTTGCGCGTGCTTTTATAACATACTCACATGTAAATACGCCAGTGAGGTGTCTGCTGGGTATGCATACCTTCATCTCCATTTTCCCAGGATTTAATCATTCTAGCTAATCAAGACCATTCTGTTTGTGCGTCAATAAACGTAATTGTTCGCTGCCCAGACAGCACAGCGCCTAGACAGGTTGAAAGGATTGTCTTTGTACTCCGTACTTCGCAGCAAAATGCTGCATCGACCCGCTATGGAAAGCAGTCTTACCTCTAATTACACCAAACAGAACTCTTCACCTGTGTACAGCTCGGCCTGAGCTCAGAGGCTGCACCGGGCCACGCAAGGCAGGCAGGGCTCCGCGGTTACAGAATCACAGAACAGAGCCACAGGAGGGGTTGGGTGGGAAGGGCCCGTTCAAGCCCACCCAGCCCAACCCCCTGCAAGGAGCAGGGACATCTCCAACCGCACACGTGTTGGGGTGTTCCGTACCATAACCTAAGGCTGTTTTTATCAGCTGGCGCGTGAACGTCACCAAACACACATTTCATGTCAGCTCTCCATCTGACAAACAAACATGAAGAGACACTCCCAGAAAGTCTCATTTTCATTTCGTTTGGGAAAGCTAAATGTTGTCACCAGGAGAGATCTGTGTGGTCAGCCTGGCAACAAACGCCTGCCGCGCTTTTGGGAAGCGGCAGGGAAGCGGGCAGGAGCGCTGAGGGCTGCGTGGAGATGACACTTTGCAGGGCACTTTGGGCACCACCTACCCAAGCCAGCAGCGCCTTCAGGAGCCTGGATATTCCTTGCCTGAACGCTGCCTGATAAGTTGTTCTACATTAGAAATTATATCTCTTTTCCTTGACAAAAGTAACAACATTAATGACTCAATTTTCCAATGGGAAAATTTAAATAAATCCAGGGTCATTCAATCATCCGATTCTGAATGCCAGTACCACAAACAAATGTCAAAACAAGTAATACACCAGGGAAATTCAAAGTGTATTTTAACTAAAACTATTCCAATTCCAAATATAAATCAAATCATTACCACAATTAACACTACATGATTTTTTTTTTAAGTGAAAGAATCCTCTTTAGCAAGTTACCATTGTTTTCCAGGTATTGGATTTTGCATCATTTTCAATACACCATAAAATAACAGCAGAAAGAGCATTTGACCACATTTCCAACCTAATTAAAAACAAATCTAAGGTAAATCAAGAGTTTTTCAGTTAGACTGTTGGATGAGAAGAGATAAGAAAATGAACTGTGCATCCTGAAGAGCAGCAGCAGAAACCAACTCCTGTGCCCTAACACCCCTGCAGCACTAGCGTGACTGCTGACAAACAAACCCCCACGGAGAACCGGGATAATGTTCCTGAGCGTGCACCACGGCGGCTCTCAGACACGACTTACTGACTCCATAAATTCCAAAGCCAAAGGATTCCAGTCCAGCAGAAACAGACCCACAGGAGAGCACGGGCTGTGTGCCACGGTGCACGGACCACATACAGTCAGACATCAGCAGAGTAAGGGTAGCGGCACAAAGTGAGAACTGCCCGGGAATTCAGCACTGGATTGAACAGATTTAAGTTCTCAAAGGCAAATTGAAGGAAAATCATTAGCAATTTGGCTTTCTGTGTCATCTTCTTTAGCCATTTCAACGTTCCATTTCAAGTTCCAGTTTGAAACATCAAGCCTTGTGCTCTGCAAACTGCAACGAGAAGGAAAAATGAGAGATAACTACGATCTGCATCTACATCAATCATGCACTTTTTCTTTCTTTTCATAAACAAGATACTTTTTAGTATTAGATTGTCTTCATGCTCTGTGCTGGCATACAGAAATACATGCAGACAGAATAACACAGTTTATGGGGGGGATTGTGTGACAGTAGCTGGTGGTTCCTGAGAACAAAAACTAAGCTTGCAACAAGAACCAAAGATCTAGCACGCATCCCTGAGCAATGGGTATCCCGAGATCTGCAGCAGCATTTGTAAGGACTGGCTGGCGCTTTGCTCTGGCAGCAATACCTGTGGGCTCTGTTCGTTGCCTGCCAGGATCGGGAGGAAACTGTCCTTCCTCTCCCCAACATATAATTACGCCCACGAAGGCTGGAAGGATTTTAGCCTTCCATTGAAGCTCTGGAGAGCAGACAAAATTCGAAGTTGAGGCAGAGTGCCCAAGTAGGCTTGAGGTTAACCTCGTTCACACACTCAGATCTAAACCTGCCACGAGATTTCACATCAAGAGGCATTCTCCTGCACACCCGAAGGTCAGGGACCTCCTTCTGGGAAAAAGAAGGGACCTTTCACACGCCGTGATCTGCTTCCTAGGATCATCGGGGAAACTCACCTAATACCGGTTTCTGAAACTGCAGAACCCAAAGACATTGGCAATGCCCTGGATGAGTCACAGTGTGGTAAATACAGAGTACAGTACGACACGGCATATCCTGCCAGGAAATACTGGGACAGCGAACTGCCAGCCTACAGCTGCCAAAGCGTACTGGCTCAAAATCAAGTGCCCACACTTCATATGTCTCAGCCATGACTAATCCTTTCCAGCAGAGTAGAGGAGTAGAAGCAGTGCTTATAAACAAGCTAGCCTTACTCAAACGTTGGACTTACTGTCTGGTAGAAGCTCTTCTCTTGAAGCTCCTGAACATATTTCAACCCTCTCTAAAACTACAACATGAAAAATCTGAAGCACACACCAAGCACTCGGACACCTGTAGCAGAGTGTCCCCTCAGGCTGACTTCAGCGGCCATCCCCGTCACCCAGACGCCAGGGACGCCTCGTATGCTCTATCTGAATCCATGTCAATTCAAATCGTGACTGACAAGGATTGTAAACCTTGCTGCACAGAGAAACCCCACACTGAAAGCTTCAAAACACACACTCTGCACGGTACGCCCACGAGTAGCTTAAAAATTCTGTGAGGTAAGAACTACCAGGAGACAGTGTAGTGAGAAAGGCAGAGGAGTAGAGGGGAAATTATTTTTAGAGTGACAGCACTAGGGTGACAGCCCACTTACCGCAGCTTTCAGAGCCTGATCTAGGTCTTCCAGTAAATCTTCTTCATCTTCCAAACCAACTGACAGGCGAATTAATGTCTCACTGATTCCAAGAGCTTCTCTATCTTCTTTAGGCACTGAAGAGTGAGTCATGATGGCCCTTGAAGGAAAAAAAAATAGCCTTTTCCTAAGAAGTTTTTACTTTTATCAGTAGAGACCAAATAAATTGGTTTCCTGCCAGCACCCTCTGAGATTCCATGAAGATTTTACACCTTTTGTGTACCACCTGCTGGTTAACTCACAGATGGAAAGAGATCGTACCACCAGTTACTGTAAATTATGCAAACTGCAGACAAGTCAGCGACTTGTGTCTCCCAGCATTGCAACACAGTATTTCCAAACTGCAAATGACGAGTAAGAAGTGGACACTAAACAATCTAGAACTGAAAAAGGAGAAAATCTGATTCCTCTTCCTTACAGATTTTTTTTTTCCTAAAAAAAAAAAGAGTATCTAAAAGCTCTGTTTTAAGCATGTGAAGAAACAGCTATAGTATGCAATCTCCAGTATAAAATCTCCTGACTTTTTTTTTGACTTCTAGTTTCTCTGATCACTCAAACTGTACTCACTTACACTGAAGAGTTTATTCTCTCCAGCTGTGGAGGATGCAGGTAAGAAACTATTTCCCCCATGTGCTGAGTCACTGACACCCACCGACGCGCAATTACCTTTCAACTGCTCGAGTGTTTTAAGATTTGCTGTTAGTCTAAAATGAGAACCGAGACGATTTAGCATACAAGTTTAGTCAGAACTTCCCATGTGTCTTTTTGAAGAGTAAATTGGATTCAAGTAAAATAATCTAATTTCATAAAAATCCTATTTTTAGCCTTTTAACCTAGACAGGGGCAAGTAGGTATTACTAAAATCCCAGAGAATTTCCCCGACAGGGAGACAGCTGCGGTTCGGTGCAGCGTACTGAACGTGCCCTCTTGTGTAAGCAGGCAGAATGGCAGACCTTCCTCAGCGGCGTGACCACAGCTGCTCAGCGCTACCGACTCAAACACACCCCGATTTCTGGCATTTCTTACCACAGCAACAAATTGTCTCAGTCTCCCAGTTAAAACCAAGCAGCGTGGAAATTCTTTCATCACTGCATTCTTACGCTCACAAAAGTCACACGCGTTTCTGGGTTTTGTGCCATACAACATACTATCCTTCAATCTCAGTTACACGCAAAGTATCTTGGCTTTGTGTACTAGAAAATTTTAGAACTCCCACACTTTTTTTTTTGTGTTAGTCTGTAGCTTTTTTAAACTTTTAAAATGAAGAATGACTTACGGATGCTCTGCTAGGCTTTCATATCCACCCAGACTCTCAGCCAGTGTGAAAAGCTGCAGGAAAAATTAAACAGACGTTAACATAAGAAGTGTAAGGTTATGAATGCTTAGAAAAAGAAAGTTAAGGAAAAAGGAAGGCTTAGAGGTTTGCTTGGGGTTTTTTCTAATTTTTTTCTCTGATAACTTTTATACTACGAAAGGTATTAGCTGTAATTAGGGGGAAAGTGTACATTTAGGAGGTAAGAGCTATTAAGATTTAGAATAAACTCGTCTTAAAAAGCCTCTGAAGAGCCACTGATGCAAAACCAAAATTAAAACAAGCAAATATATATTCTTTAAGAAAATAAAAATATATAACTAAACCTATCAACCAAACATCCTCTTCCCAGCCTGGTTTAAGGAAACGAGTTAACTTTTGTACCAACCTAGCGACACACTGATGGTTAATCAGGTCAAAGGGCTGAAGTGAATATACTCACAAGGGACTACTCCTGGAATGTATTCCCTGATACTTTTTGACAACGCTGGTACATCTCCTGTGCTAGGATTAAATGCTCTCTCATGTAAAAGGATATTTTGTGGGAAAACTGTATTTTTAGCAAATTAATTTTCAGTTGATTACATTAGCTGGCAAGTAAGTAAAACAGAGAGGAGAAGGAAGTTCTAATTTACCTTTGCCAGTTATTACTGATCTGTTTTTCCAAGAACAAAAGAGCAAAAACACAAGAGCAGGATGCAAACTAACCAGAGATCAAGACCAGCAAACACATTAAAGAGCACAGGTAGAATTCATATATTTAAAAGACAAAAGCAGAAGCCTATAGTTTAGGTAAAACAAACACACAACTATTCTCCAGACTGAGAGACTTCCTCTTTGCTTCATGACTCATCATTTCTCAGCGGGTTTTTCTCCTGATGAGTGCTTTGAAATATTACAACAGTATTACACCAGCCACAGTTTCTCTGCTTTCAAATCCTACAGGTATTTTTGGAAAAGGCTGGTATGTAGGCCCTTATTAGCAGCAATGTGCCTGGGCTAACCCGGGCATGCTACACCCTACTGTGTCAACAAATACTTCAAGTGAGCTGAGACATTCTTTTCTTCCCTCTCATTAGCCTCCCATTTATAAAAATTCTATTATTTAGAGATGGTTACACCCAGAAGACTTTAGGAGCTTTGCAAGTACAGAGAAAAAAAAATTCTCCCCACCCCTAGAAAAACCACTTCCTTCCATTATTGCCCTCCGAAGGGCAGAGTCAGGTCTGTAAGGCAGTGTGTATTTACCATCATTTACCTTTAAATTCTTGAGAAAGGCAGCAGCATGTTCGAGACCTCCTTTAATGTAAAAGGTGACCATGCCAGGACAGCCAGTACACTGCCGCTTGATCAGCTCGTGCTGCGGGTGGGAAGGCAAGCCTGAAATTTGTAGAAGTTGCTTTAAGTTAATTGTTGTCACTTCAAAGGGCAAAGCAGCTCGCCCTCAGCCCACTGCCCGGGTGGACACCTAACCCAGGGTCACCAGATGCCAAGGGTGCACCAACGACACGTAGTGTTACAGCGCCCAGATCCGTCACTCTGAGGCGTCACCTGCTCTGAAGTCTTGCCAACCCACCTGGGAAAATGACTTTCTCCACCCAGGAATGTGACTCAAGAAATCGAGCAACAGCTAATGCGTTGTGGAAATGTTGTTTCATCCGGATTTGTAGCGTCTTCAAACCACGGTTGCACAGGTAACAGTCAAAGGGAGATGGAACAGCTCCAAGAGCTACAGAAATAGAAACAAAATTCCACATAAAACAAAGGGGGATTTTTTTAGTATAACTACAGTCCTAATTTCCAAAATTTCTGAAGTTAGAACAAGACTAGTGGAAAGACATCCGATGCAATCTGCTTTCACAGAATCACGGAATCAGAATGGTTAGGGTTGGAAGGGACCTTCAAAGGTCATCTAGTCCAGCCCCCTGCAAGGAGCAGGGACATCTCCAACCAGATCAGGTTGCTCACAGCCCCATCCAACCTGGCCTGGAACGTTTCCAGGGATGGGGAATGGATTCCTCATCTCACACACACGGGATGTCAATTAATGAGCTGCATTAACAAGCTGAACACAGGATTACATTTACTAGACATAATATGCCTTTACTCCTTCTGTTGTAGGCAGGAGGCAGAGGGAACACTGTGCAGAAAGGTATTTATTACAATTAAGAGGCAGTAAAATCGTTAAAGTCAACCTATATATGAAAATTCTACATTAGGCATATCCCTGATGTGTCAATGAGTTTAAAAACTTCAGATGTTCTTGACACGAGTTAGATGAATTTAAATAAATGCATAATTTAAAGGTTGGTATGCCTCTTCGCGTTTTCTAGCAGCAGTTCGGAAGTGGAGACCAGCGTTATAACTGGATTTGAGAGAGAAGCCACAGAGGCATACTGACAGCTATCGTGTTTGCATAAGGCTACGCTACGTAGTGGTTAAAAGCAGGGAAGAGAGTCTGGTTTTCCCCAGGTTTCTCTCCAGTCATTCACACTCCTGCACATTTACATGCCTCAGGTACATCCCTAGATAGATTCCATACTTGTATGCACGCAACGTGCTTCCCATTCCGAGCCGGTATATTTGAATATGATTCATTTCAAGGTGTTTCCTAGATTGACTACTTACAGTTTTGTAAGAATTTGAGCCTTTCGTAGAGAACATCACAGTTTACTGAAACAAGTCCCATCACAACATCACTGTGCCCTAAAAATGCAAGGAGAAGACAAGAATCAGCCCCTGCACCTGCTCAAAGGTTCTGCCACAAACCCCTGTCCTCTCAGCCTTGGCGCTAATACAGTCCCGTTCTCACGAGACACTGGGTCCCTTCTCCTTGCTACAGCTGTCCTTCCTGTGCAGCACACGGAAGGCAGATTTCAGCTTTTTCTAAAGCTCTGGTCAGCGGTGTGCCCTGCTGCGTGCTGCACGCATGCCCCCCGCCGCTTCCCAAGCCCACCGCTGCTAACTGCCGGAACGCAGGACACCGTGCAGGAATGGAGCAGCACCAGGCTGCTGCCCTGGCGAGAGCAAACGCCAGCCAGAAAACCTCCACTTCCACCCGCCCAGAGACGTGCCGGTACAGCACAGCTACAGCCACGCTAGCTCCCGGTCTGCTTGGGAAACCGCACAGCGAGCGTGCTTTTGGGCAGGCTCCAACAGCCGCCTGAAACCTCCTCCGAACCTTGATTTAATTTCCAGCAGCTACCTTCTGCTGAAGCCGCTTGCTTTGTTGTAGCCAAATTAAAGGCAGCATGGCTAAACACCTCCAGGCCTATTACCTGGAGTCAGGTCAATATTCCTCCTCCCAGGGACAGTTTAGGAGCTACAAGGACTAATGGTCCATCTGAGAACTACCGGCAGACACGCTGGCTTTTGTGAAGTGCCCGCAGCCAGAACGCCTTTCAAACAGCCAGCCTGAGTTGTGCTGAGCTCAAACTTACCGTTCATGTATTTGGTTGCAGAATACATACAGATATCAGCCCCCAGAGACAAAGGACGCTGAAATGAAATCAAAATAACAGGTCTGATTAAAGCTTGTGTGCACTCTGGTTCGTGTCAAGCTATCCAGAAAGGCTAGGATCCAGTACAGAAAACCACAGCACAAAACTTAGCACCTTAAACACAAAACCTGAGAACGAAGATAGATAGAACATGTGACAAAATAAAAAAAAATAGTACAAGGAAACACTCTCTATTGAAGAGAAGTAAAATAAAAACAACTGACAATAAAATGTGATTTAAAAGTACTGGTCTAATTCCCACCGGCCTCAGGGAGGGGAGTGATTGCGTGTCCAACATACGGCCTGTTCATGTTTGTGAAAAAATAGTGACATTGCTTAGCTGAGGCTGGGTAAGTGAGGGTCTTCACTCTAAAGTGTATTTCCTTAGAAAACGAAGGCCTCAGCACAGTCTGCAAAGCAACAGAAACATGGCATTGTTTTCTAGATATCAGCATAGGCGTTACTGCACCAAAAGAGCAACTGAAAACCTGAGGAAACCGCAAAGGGCTTTGTTCCTTCCTTAACCTCCCAGCTTTGTTCCTTCCTTAACCTCCCAGCTTTCTTCCCAGAAGCCTTTGGAAGGTGAGGCAAACTGAGGTGTTGATGGGCAAGAAGCAATGAACAATATTTTTTTAAATCAGTCACTAAGTAAAGGACTTTGCACATAACATGAGCATATAACGAAGACTGAAGAGTATCGAGACGTTAAAAGGTAACCAAACAAGCAGATTTAGAATAAAAGACTGCTGCTGACGGATCAGGCACGGATGCCTATCCAAAGAACGCGGATAACGCGCACTCCCAGTGCGCAGCCAGGAGAACGGCAGCATAAACAGCAGTGCCTTTGCCATTCGATAGTGCTGTATAAATCACTCTAAAATTATGCTCTGGGAGCACAGCGCATCAGCAGCCAGCAGTCTGGAGGGGCTTAAAGACATTACCCATTACGCTTACCGGAATTAATCATTACAGCTGGCTTTCTGCTAGCAGCAGGCCAATAAAAGACACATTAACTAGCTCATACTCGTAGGTGCTCGCTTTTCTTCTTCCACACTCTTTCCAAAGTAACATACATTGCAGGGGAAACATCACCAAGCCTTTGGTATGTACAAGACAAACTCAAGTGCTGCCTGTAGTTAGGCATTAACAGTCTCTGTAAAGCTCTCAATTTATAAAGATCTCAGTACCCTTAAAGAAAAAAAAACAAAGACACCTTGCATTTTGCACTCATTAAAAAGTTTTACTTTAGACCTAAAATACAAGGCATTAGCTTGGTCGCCTGGTGGTCGCCTG
Organism: Ardeotis arabs; assembly: GCA_011801015.1. NCBI lineage: Eukaryota > Metazoa > Chordata > Aves > Otidiformes > Otididae > Ardeotis > Ardeotis arabs. The sequence goes on along the minus strand of JAAGAY010132077.1, from coordinate 5,925 downwards.
GGAAATATACCTGAGTATTTCTAGCCCATGTTAAGATGAACAAGACTTCAAAGTTCCTTATTCTGAAGCATTTTTAGAACTTAATAAATTGCTTTCACTTCATGTATTCTAGTTGTAAAAGCAGAAAAGTTAGGCCAGTTGTCACAGATCAGAATTACAAACTTCTAAGCCACAAATTCACCAAAATATCGAGGGAAAAAGTAACTGGAATGTCTCAAAGAAAGATTTAACAAAGCTTGCTTGTTTTAACTTTTTTCTTCCACTACCTTTTTTAGAATATCAGGTGGCCCAGAAAAGATCATAAACAGCATACACGAAATAATGGGTATAAAAAGGCCAAAGTTAGAAAACATGACATTTTTTAACAGGCCTGTTATGACTTCCATCAGGGAGAACTAAAAAGCAGGATTTTTGAGTGACGGAGCCATTCTCCCAATGGCTTACCTGACTGTCCTGCTTCAGGCTCGCTTTAAATACCTTGCATACCTTCTTTACTGTCGTAAACAGCAGCAGGAGATGGGTTGTATTGAGAGACAGAACAGGTGAAACCGTAAAACTACAGTTTCTTGGTGATGCTTCCACTTTAAAAATCTGTCTTTGGACGCACCAAAACAATGGACAAACAGTGATTACCTGGAAATACGCAGACATGAAAGTGTTGTCTACCGCCAGAAGGACATCTTTATGCTTATGCACTACATCTGCGCAGGCCTGGATGTCAATGACCTTCAGCGTGGGGTTTGTGGGCGTTTCAATCCAAACGAGCTGCAGTAATTCAACATCAGAAAACATCAGTGTAGAGATTTCACAATGCTGGTGATGACACATGTGCAAGACAAACGTTAACTCACTGAAGAACGATAAAGCTTCTTGGGAGAGGCAATATTCTCCACCAAAACAACTGATGTGTGGGAAGAACATTAAAGCTTTTGAAAACCCAAGTGTATCACCTCTGAAGAAGGCCTGATTTAGGCAGAAGAAAGACTTTACGTGTAAAAGTTTGCAAGCCTTTTCCAGCTGAATTATCTCCCACTGGAGCAGGGGATTATCTGCTCCTCGTCCAGCCTTGGTGTTCCCTCTGCTGTTCCTTACCTTTTGCCTCCTCCTATCTCTCTCTCTCTCTGGTGTTTTTTGCCCTTCTTAAGATGTTTTCAGTGAGGCACCACAAACATCACCAAGTGGCCTGCAGTGGGGACGTGTTGGAGCCAGCTGTGCCCCAACCTGTCCCCGCAGAGGCCAGCCCTGCGGCTCCCTCTGCTTGACTCATCCAAATTATTTTATTCTCGCCCTTGTTAACGACATTAAGCAAGTAAGTTCAGCAATTTCCCTCTCCCCTACCTTGGTCTCTGGTGTAATTGCAGCTTCCAGGCATTCCACTTTTGTGCAGTCAACAAAAGCTACATTCAAACCCATTTTCATGGCTACTTCTCTGAAGTATCTGTTTGTGCCTGAAAAACCAAACAAAATCAAGCACAACAAAACAGATCAGAGACACAAAATGAAACAACTGCCTTAACTTCCCTTCACTGAGCCCCAGTCTCTTGTACGCATCCATGGAAAGTCAGGAGGGTACAGTTTTACGTCACACACTATGAACGGCACATTAGTATTTCTTTATTTCTAAAAAGTTTAAGGATTGCTGCAGTTTTAAACACCATGGAAAAGTAATAATGGGAATAGGGAATAAGAGTGATTTATGAACTTCCAATTAACAGCTGTTCAGGGCTTCTTTAATCAGAAAATTAAGTAGATCCCTTTTAGTTTGCCTGCTTCTAACTTTTCCTCCAGCCCTTTGCCACGCGCAAGCTAGCAGTTCCGGTTTTTATACCCTCCTTCCCCAACCTCACTTTTAATAACTTTTTTCAACCACATATTTTCAAACTCTTTGCTCTATTTAATAAGCTTAATTGAGAATCTGGGAAAAGAAGAATCAAGGGGAAGACTCCAGCTAGCGTGTTTCTTATCGTTCCACTAAAACACGCAGCGAGGAACACAAAGAAGTGATTATTTCCTTCCTTTCTGTCTTTGAAGGCTTTCATTGGCAAGACTGACAGAAGAAACTGGAAAAAAACAGTTGATCACTAGACATGCGACATACTGACTATGGGGGAGCACCGCCTGGATTAAAAATTCATTCGCTTGTACTTTCTGCCAAGGTTATTCAACATTGACTAACTTACGCAAAACAGCGGTTTGCCATCTAGCCATAAAGTCATAGTACAGGCAGGCTGTTACTCTGCGCGCTGAACGCTACGCCTGAATGATTTCATCTTTTAAGGAAATATTTTTATTTCTACAATAAGCTACACATTATAATCTCTCTTGTGCTGTAAGAAGTTTATTCAAGCACAGGAAGTTTTCACATCGGCTATCAACTCTACAAACGCAAACTGCGGAAGTTGCCTTATAGTAGTCTTACAAACTTCTAACAGCAGCACACTACAGAAAGCCTTTCCTAGCTGGAAATGAGAGTTACACCGACAGCAGCAATGGCTCAGTTACAGCAATGGCTCAGAATTCAGAGGTGTCAACTACCTACAGCTCCTCCTCACGCCTCCCAAAACTCCGTGTCGCTTAAACACATCTCAGGCAATACGCTTTCCAGCATTGCCTGAGAGTTTTCATTTTCTTTTACTGTTTTTCTGACAACCCTGAACACTGCAGACTCGTTTGAGTTAGCAAGCGCACTGCTGCTGTCCTGGCTAGCCAGGCTTTTTACAAAAAACGCCCTAGAAGCTTACAAAGCCCCGTGTACCCTCGAGGGAGCTGGGATGCTTGCCAGCACTCGGCACCCGGTGACTCAAAGGCTGCTATTGCAGGGCTGACGTGTGACAGGCTGCACGGAGGAAGTGTGGCAGAGGGGTAAACCCTGCACGGCAAAAACGAGTCAGCCCCGGCCACAGCCAGGAGGTGGCTGAGAAAGGACCAGGCTGCAGCGCGCAAGAACGCGAGCAGGAAAGATGACTAGGAACAGCCAGAGGAGCTCAGCCTAGGAGAAAAGAAAGCGGGGACTTAGGGGACAAGGAGCCCCTCGTATCAGAGGGAAGAAGGAAGGGGCTGAACGCACACTGGCCACGGTGGCCAGTGGCAGATCTGCAGACGTACCAGCGCGTGGGGTGTGAGCGCTACTGACTAAGGCTGTCTGTGGGGAAGCCGGTCTCTCTACAATAAAAAAGATGAAAAAAAAAATCCAGGGAAGAAACAATGAAATTCACTCCTGCAGAAACCACTACAGGCTGAGGCTTTAATGAGCACTTGAACTGAGTTTGCTTGAAAAATACAACAATGGGCCTTTCTGAAGGGAGGAGCTGAGGATACGCTTCAGCCAAATGACTTTGACCAAACTCTGCGGTGGGAGGGCCGCGAGCTAAAGGAGCAGATTGTCAGCAGAGATTCCTGCTGCCTTCACTCAGCTGGGCTCCAGGTGTACTGTGGAGAAGAGCTGTCTGGCCTGACACAACTAAGACATTAAAAGGAAATGTGTGCATTTATATTTGATAGGCAAACACATACAGAACAGACTCGCAAACAGTAACCACTCTGAGCGATGGGAGAGGTGATTACTCTTGCTGAGAGGTTTTCCAGCTATTGCTTGGGACAACGCTACCTGTTGCTGGGCTCTCTAACCCTCCTTTGAAAACAAGCAGATTGTATCTCCTTGTGCCAAGGCCTTGAAGCAGTTGGAAGGAGAAAAGCTGACACAGGAGCTGGGCACTGAGGACACCAAAAGTCACAGCAGAAGTATCCTGGCAGACTTCCCGACTACGGACTTCTGGGTTGCATCAGCCTCTTGAAGGACTCTGTTGCTAACAAGTTTCTTGGAAGAATGGATGAAAAAAAAAAAAGACTATGCAAGCTCAAAAGCTAGTAGTCACTGATACATTCAGAAGACATGGGCATAACAGACACAAGTTGTGCTTCCAGGGAAGAGGACGGAATAGTTGTCTGAAACAGTCCAGACAAAATCCTGGTTGGCAAAGGGTCAAACCTAGGACAGGAATAGTAGAAAGCTGGAAAGCTGTGTTACATTGGACTGCAGGGGGTCCTGCTCTGCAAACAAATCTGTGCAAGGCTAGGATGTTGCTGTTTTCCCCTCATTCAAGCATTTATTACTAGTTGGCTACATTTTTTAAACCTCCACGTTGTGCTACACAAGTATTCGGTGTTTTAATTTCTAACAGCAAAATCAGACAGGAGTATTCTGTGTTCTCAAGAAGTAAAAAGGCTTTAGGAAAAGTAAGGTTTTACGTGGGAAATTCAGAGAGTTGGTGAGAATCACAGATGGGTACATCTAATCATTTGCACGATGAAGATCAAACACACACTTGTGCTTTACATACCTCCATAGACATCGTCCATGCAGATAATCGTATCCCCTGCCTTTAGCAGGTGAGCAATATTCAGAGTAGCAGCTAAGCCAGAAGCATAAGCTAAACCTGAAACAGAAAAGAGTAAGTGGCAGACAGACTCTACTTTAATGTGATACAACCTTGTCAAGCTTGCCTTCGCTTTCCTCACTTTGCTTTTTAAAGGAACCTGTTCCGTCACTCTCACTCATGCTATCGCACTCGTTAAGTGGATTCAGTAAAAGCAGCAGCCTGATTTAACACGGGGTGGAACCCAGGATGAACACCGGTAACACGGTCCGGTGACAGCTGCTGCGGGGCTCCTGCTCCCCCCGTACCCAGTGCTGCTGCGCAAGGACGGATTCGGTTTGGCTTAGGGATCAGATGCAGCGAGAGGAAGCAAAGTCACTACAGAAAGCCCAGTGGCTGAGCTGGACTGTCCTGAACGGTAAGCGCTGGACTCTTTTCCCACCACGAAGCAGCTCTTGCCCATAACCAGCAGTCAGCGGCTGCGAAAGCCTTGCTGCCACACAGCTGCTGCTGACAACTCGGCGTCCTTGCTCCCCAGCTTGTGCCTGCTGTGGTTCTGTCAGGAGTCACACTGATGTCCTGCTTGAGAAACCCCTCCATTGCTTACAGTATTTAGCTCCATCCAGCACCGCCACAGCCCTCTCCAGGCAATTCCGGGTAGGGTTTCCACTCCGGCTGTAATCATAACCCTATTGGGAAAGCAAGAGACAAACATAACTCAAGAGAGAGCACTGAGAAAGTTTTGTCCTAGGGTCCTTAAAAGCTCTCAACACTGAGGTTATGCATCCAGCTCCTCCAACACCATCCGATTAGGCATGCCAGACCTGAAATGGTTTCTAGGGGTGCACTGGGGGAACTATCATACTGTAGCCACGTTCTCCTAGTTTTTCCTAGATAGCCACCTCTGGTCACTGTTGGAGAAGAGGCCTTGGGCTGACGCAGTCCACTCGTTCTTACACTATCAGGAAGAGTGTGTCCCATCTCCACAACACTCTGCTGGAAAGATGCTATAGGGCACCGGCCAGTGCCAACCTGTACCCGTCACAAAAATTCTGGAAAGCTCAAACTTTTCCCTGGCATGCAATCAAGCCAAGTTCCACACTTCAGTGCAACAGCTTTACGTGAACACTGAGAAAATTTAACAAGTTAAAAAAAAAAAAAAAAGACTCATGCATGCATGGATGCACTTGTTACAGAGAAAACCTGGCTAAGCATCCTGGTATTTGCGTGCTTTCAGGATTTCTGTTTAATGACAACTTCATCACACTCAGGAATCTGGCAGACCGCTCTCACGGAGCTTCCGGCAAGAACGTGGCCACTCTATCATCAGTACGTGAACCCGGCAGCATGTGACTCCTTCTTCTGCGGTCTTCTTCACCACAGCTACCTACTCACAAGCATTCACAGTTTCAGTCTGCGTAAGTGACTTTGTGTGGAATCAAAGATCACAAGGCAAACTCCTATTGCCCAAGCAGCACAGCGTGACGGTCAGACCTCGGCTTTGGACCAAACACTGATTTAGGAGCTGCACACTTGTGTTATTTCCCTC
>JAAGAY010132076.1:0-27668 GCA_011801015.1 Ardeotis arabs | reverse complement strand
TAAAGGATTTTTCGGTTAGCAGCATGCATCCACTAAAGAACCTAGACACTCCTATATTTTCTGGGGAATTCCACACTCTAGACTCCTGTCACACGGGCAAGGCACCTTTGGCCGGTCCTGTGGAAAACCGGATGTATCGGAGCGTGGAGAACCTTCACTGGGCAACAGTTGCCGACTCTGGGCTGTATTCTCACTGCCGGAGCCTGGATAATGAGATAATTTTTCGCCATAGAGGCACCAGTCAGTGGACAGAAGGCTGTGTGGATGTGGCCCCGGTACAGAGCACATCGGACTCTCTGAGAAACCTGTCTCTCCATGCTAAACAGAAATCTCGATCGGCACAGAACGTGCTTCTCCCCTCCTTTGCCAAAGTGCCTCAGTGGCTTTTCTCTTCTGCAGAGGAAAAAGCCCTACATGGGGATGCCAAAAAAGAGCTGAAGGAGAAGCTGAGGTTGCACAGCAGTAAGGTGGTAGAGCCCTGCAAGCCAGTGCGTCCACAGGCAGCCCTGCCTGACCTGATGACCCGGGAGTTTTTTGAATGCCAGATGTGCCGGCAGTACAAGAATGGTTGTGCTGTCAACTGCTGCACAGTTTTGGTGGAACACACTGCGCTCAGGCACAGCCTCACAGGGAGGCAGAGGCTGTGTTTTGCACACAGGATCATCAGTCCAGAAGACATCAAGCAGGAGGCTCAGAGGAGGCTTCAGCTCCGAAGGCAGAATAGCTCCCCCAATTTGCCCCTTCAATATGCCGTGGAAAACCATGAGATGGCCAAATCCAGAACAGTAGAAACCCTGGAACAACATAGTGGCAAAACAGATGTGAAAGCCACATTGGGACAGAGCAAGAAAGGCCGCTGCAAAGGGAGGCTCTACATACCCACCTTTGAGGAATTCAAGCAAATGAGAAGTAAGGAGGCAAACTCATCTGCCAGCAGCAGTGGGCCAACAGAGTGCTTGAATAATGGTCTGCCTGCAAACCTCCTGGAGGAGGAGAACAATAAGAACGTCTGTCTAGAAGCTCTGGGGACCAAAGCTGTGAATGAAGCTGCTGTCACAGCAGAGGATGAGGACGATGTGTTCCATGAAAACCACACCTCTGCTGGCTTCTCCCAACATCCAGCCACATGGGATGATTTCAGAATGAGCAGCCCTGAGGTGAAGGACAGAACCTTCCAGATCTCCAGCCCAGATAGATCCCCGATCCCCATTTGCTCTAGCCCTATTCCACGGTCACCTTTGCAAGCAGTAGCAATACACAGAGCTGGGCAGGAGATCTTCAGTGATGAGCAGCAGAAAGGAGAGACAAGACAATTAAATGATGTCCTACACCTTGCAGGGCAGTCGCTGGCTTCTGAAGCCCAGTCCTCTTGCTGTTCGTCGCTGCTGTTAGAAGCCACAGACTTATCCGGCTACGGAGCTAAGCTACAAAAAATGAAGGATGAATTCATAGGTTCAGCCCTGGAACTTATTAAGAAAAGGTAACATGCTCTGTGGGGTAACCTGAAAACAGTTCCCTCGTTAACGATCCAGTCACTCTTCTGATAGGTACATTTAACTCCTGTAGCATAAATACGCTGTTGGCAGACCCTTTCATCTTAGGGTCTCCGATAGCCACATGGATGTATCTTTAAGCAGCTGAGCTTAAACTCCATCTTTGTGTGGGATTAAACATCAAAAAACATTTTCATCTAGACTTTGCCTTTTTGTACACCTTAATCCTGTCCAGACAGCAACTGTTAGTAGTCCCAACACCCAGTTTCCCACCTTTTTTATGTCTGTAATAAATTGTTGAAAGGTCTTTTTTTTTATTTTTAATATCTGTTAAAAGTAGAGGACAACAGAGAGATACAAAGTGTTAACATGATTTCTTTGAAAAAATACGTAGTCTGTCCCACCAGTGCAGGACATGAATTTAGGTAGCGTGTCATTCAGCAACAAGTACTTTCACATGCTGCCTGTACGTAGTGAACTGGCAAACAAATGAGAGCAAGATGGCTGCTCCGAGTCTTTAACCATCCTCAGGAGACCAGCACAGGCAGTGAGTGAAAGGACTTGCAAATACTGTCCTTCTGCCAACTCAGACAGCGTAAGCAGTGACAGAAAATACTTGTGTAAAGCCTTGCTCCCTCTTCTCCAGCCAGGGTTTTCCCCTTCTCTGGGTAAGATGTTCACAAGGACTGCTTTCTCTGTCCTGGTTTTGGACACTGCAGTCCCATTACCTCCCTCCTGCCAAAGAAATGAGGATCCCTTTCTATGCAAGCAGATGGCCCAACAGGAATCATGAAAGCTCTGGAAGCTAAGAATTTGGGGCAACTATCACTGTCTTATCACTAGATAAGGCTGATGGGAAAAGGATGAGTAAGTGTTGGTGGAGTGGTTTGTTTCCATATGTTTGGCTTTCAGGACTGGCTTCACCAAGAATTACATTTGACTTGGTTCCTGGCTGCTTCTGGCATCCACAAATGCAGTGTGTGAAATGGCAGGGCATCAACCTTGTACACTGACTTGGTATTTCTGGAATGCTAGAGCTCTGAGACTGTACTCAGGTTTTAGAGATGATAGTGCCTTCTGCACAGGAATGAGAGTTGTCTGAAAGAACTTCTGTGGAATTGAACCTCCCTATGTAGACAGATCCAGAATGACAAGCAGGAATACTTCTGCAACTTGATAATCCAACGGGAAGTAGGTGGTGTCAGAGCCATAAATGCTTCCTTCAGCTGTCCAGCTCAGCCTTTGTGCTTTTGTTCTAGGGTACGAAAACCCAATGAAGAAACACATGAGAAAGTTATGGTATGCAGCCATTTCCATTGAGTACGCTATTTTTATCATTGATGTGAAATTAAATACACAGAATGGCAGAAGCCGTGAGTAGGAGTGTAGGGACAACTGTCTCCGGGCAGATCAAAGGTTTGACTAGTATCCGGAGCCCGATGCGTATGCATAGCAAAGTATACAGGAACTCAGCAGTGCATGTGATCTTTCTTCCTGCTGCTCTCCAAGCCTCCAAACACTTTCTGCCCAGGGCCGTTATGGTTTCAGTGTGGTTTTTGTGCTTCGCAGTGGTTTTTGTTCAGTCTCCTAGTTGGATTTGTTAAAATATATGAGGTGATTTTATTAATGGTAATTGATCTAAAAATTAGAATGACAGTGGTTACAATGTTAGGTTGTTTCATGTGAAGGAACCATCCTGGCCTGTTCACTTTCCATAGTAATAACAATTGGCGGTAAATGTTTTAATTTCTTCAGGATAGCAGGAGGAAGGCAAATCTATTGGCAGTGCCAAAGTACTGGTTAGTGGGAAACTCCAGTTTCCTTTATCTGGAAACTTCTCAGTTTTCCATAATTTTCAGCCAAGATTGTAAAGTGCCTGAATATTCATGTATAACTCAAGCTGATTCTCACTGCAGAAGTGGGAGACTTTTTGTCTGGATGTTTTGGGTCCTAAATTGTGATCACTGACATCCAGACCACACTTTTTTTGAGTCTCAAATGAAACGAGGTGAAAGCTGGGGATGTGGGCATGTCTCTGGCAGGGGGAGTGCACTGGAGGAAGGGGCAATATCCATTTTTCTTGGCAATGTCTCCTCTTCCTCCTAAGCCGAGGGCAAAGGTTAAATGAGCAGCCCTAAATTACGGTTCTCCAAAACTGCTTGTATCCTCCTCGTTTTGCCTACATCCCTCTGATCACACTGGTGGTGCATTGCACAGCGAGTGCTCTGTGGAGAAGCACTTGCCCCGAAACGGCATGGCCAGTACATCATGCAGGAGGGATCTAATCACAACTAGAAGGAAAGCAGTCGAACCAGGGATGAAGAAATCTCCTTTCACACAAGGTGGACTCTGCGTCATTGCCTTTCTTGCCTCTAGCTGACCAACCATGGGGCGGGTTAAATTTCTCAGTCTCCAGTCACATTTCCTTAGCTCAGGAAGTAGTATGGGTAGTAGTGGCTCTTATTCCCACTGCAGGTCACATCTGGAGATTTTTTTTAAATATCCTTATTGGGTTACGGAAACCACAATATGCGAAGGCATCCGCTCCGCAGACCTTGTCAGCAGAGAGCTGCTGTCAACTTCACGTAGAGGAGCAGTAATACTCTAGAGTACTTTCGCTGTTTAAGTGGTGATCTTGAAGCACTGTAAAAATGACAAATGAAAGCTCAGCTTTTCTCTGAGAGTATGGTCTGTATGGTGGGAGATGGTGTGATCAAGAGGAGAAGATAATATTTCAGTTCTGAGCTCTGCTGCTGACCTTGGACAAATCCCGTTGCTTCTCTGTGCCTCTACATGGCTCCTTCTTTCTGCATGTTTCAACTAGAAGCTGAGCAGGAGCAGCTTTTGGAAATTGTGGTTTTCCAGCAGCGGCAGATCCTTTTCAAGAGCTTTCCTGCTCCTTAACCCCTGTCTTCCCTCCCTAGGTGTGCCCAGCTGAACTGTTCATACTTTACCCAACTCAATGAAACATTGATCATAGAATCATAGAATGGTTAGAGTTGGAAGGGACCTTCAAAGGTCATCTAGTCCAACCCCCCTGCAAGGAGCAGGGACATCCCTGACTAGATCAGGTTGCTCAGTGCCCCATCCAGCCTGGCCTTGAATGATCTGTCTGGGAATATATGAGAGAAGATTTTTTTTTAAACCCACATTATTTCAAGACTGATTTTAGATCATGGCTGCATAGACAGTTACACTGAGGCGGCTGAAAGAGCGATACCCCAAACGGGGTACTGTTGGGGGTATGAGGAGGGAGGAAGGAGACAGGAACCTCTTAAGCCAGACTGGGCCAGGACAGTACCATGGTGGGACCAGAGCCTTGCTGTGTGCCTGTGCTGCTCTTTCTGCAACTCTGTAAGGGGGCTGATGTAGTCCGTACTACAGACTGCTCTGTGACAGCACTGACGTTGGTGTCCCCTTTCTACAGGCTGGGTAGAAGAAGCCTGGAGGGGTTAATTGACGCTTCCAAATCCACATGGCAGGGACTTAACACAGCAAAAAATAAAAGCCAGGAGCCTGCTGTTAGCACTGTGCTGTTCCTGTGCAGCTGAGGCTAAACTCTTTTTAAGTTGGTAAATCCTCTGGTAGTGTCAGCTGGGATCTGGAAGCATAAATGCAGGAAGATGAAAAAGCATCAGCTGGAAAGTTGCAAACCAACTTTTCTGGCCTGACAACAGAGCCAGTTTGTGTTCTGGGAGATTTGTTCCCTCTTCAGCGATTTCAGTATTGGCTGATCGTTTGTTACTGGAGCCAACTGTCATTCATTGTGAAGAAAATGCCCATCTGTCTCATGTGTTTGCTTATAGCTGACAGTGTTGGAATAGCACATTAGCAGTATGACCAGCAGCATAAGTTCACAAGTGAAGCCTTTAAGAAGAAGCAGATTTTTGTCCTAGGAGACTTTTGTTAAGCATAAAATACATGCATAACCTGAAATATGTTCCAGACACTGGCTTCCTGTATATACAAGCATCCATATCCAGTCCTCAGAACCTTTCTTTTTAAAGGAATCCAAGCCCATGAAAATTAAGTAAACTCAAAATGAAAAAATTAATATTCTTCCAAGCAGGCTTTATTATGCATGGAAATAAGGTGTCTTAGAGAGTCTGTTAAAAAAAATATATCACAAGTAGTATCATAAACTACAGCTTGTCAACTGCTCTGTCAAGTCAGTGGTTTTGCACCAGACTGTGTCTGTCTGGAGAGGTGGTGTTGTCTACAGAGAGGGGAATGTGGGCTTGGAACAGGCTGCCTGTATCAGCCGGGCCAGGCCCGTGTTAGCACCAGGCAGCTGTGGGTAAGAGCATCACAGAACTGCCAAGTGAGAACAAGACTCTGACAGTCATTTCAGGACTCTTCAGTTGCACCAAAAGGCCGGATCCTGAGTTCACTAAAAGCAGAGGGAATCTTTCCAGTGGCTTCAGCGGGCTTGGGATCATATGAGATGAAAACAGAGGGAAAGCTCCTTTAATCCTCTAATCTCTTCAAAGTATTACAGTTTTTAGCAGGTGATTTTCTTCCAGATGAGCAATATGGTTTCTGTGTTAACAACATCTCTTCAAATAGCAGCAAAAATGGATATGGCCTACTTAGAAAGAGGTTTTTCTGGTCCCTACGGGAGAACCTCATGATTTATGGACAAAAAAATGCCCTGTGAACACCCAAGACCTGATATCTCAGACTGATGCTTGCATGCGTGCAATTACCCAATTTGCACTGCTATAATCGAGCTGTGTTTAGAGCCCCTGAAACACACGCACAGCCGTCCATGCACCAGTTGGGATTCCTGCCTGCACTTTCCCTGAACTGTGGCGGCTGGTTGTTTGAACCTGGGCTTGCTGTTCAGTCTCATCTGTGTCAGGAGTGACAGGTGAACTGCACGTGATGTTCATCAGAGTCTACTTCTTCCCCTGCAGCTGCAATGCTGAGACTGCTGCCAAATCCCCCTCCAAGGGACAGTGTGATCTGAGGGAAGCTGATCTGCCACCTCTGCAGGACAGCCAGCAGCCCACAGCGATGGCCATGGCAACAGAGACCTGGGAGGACAAGCCAAGCAATGAAACATCCAGCGACACTCCACCTGCAGGAAATGTAAGGGACAGGAATTCCCCTCTCATCCTGGGCATGCGTTTAGGACTCTTTTCTGTTGGAAGCTCTAAAGGATCCCTTCATTGGAGGAACTGGGCAGATTGGGAGCCTGGATTCTGAAATCACACCAACTCCCATGAGTGATTAAACCCCATTAGAAGCATTTATAGTGCCTTTTTTATTACAGTTAATGAAACAGGTGTCAGTTTTAAGCCCTTGCCTACCTGCCAGTAGGTTCAGCAATAACTCCTTTATGGGTTTCACTGTGCCACCAGCCCCTCATTGCTGGACTGCCCAGAGGATCAGACTGACTCCCTCCTAGTCCCCACTTGGTCAAACTGCTAATGTAGGTAAGGCATAGAGGCTGGAGTTCCTGACCCCACGGTGCTGAAACGTTTACAGAACAGAGGCAAGCTAGCTCAGATCCCTGGAGGGCAGGCTCAGCCCTTCCTTTAGGCCCTGAGCCAGGACTATGGTGTTGACTTCTTGGTTATTCGACAGCTGTGATCTATCCACTGTGGGGCCACTGTACTCAGAGCTACACTACAGCAGAGACGAGAGGGTCCTTGCTGTTAGAACTAAGTAAGACAGAGGGACGTGGGGGGACAGATTTTCTAATGATCATGTAGCAGAGCTGCATGTACAGTTCCACTGCTGATAAGTTGCCTTTTCCCTCCTTTGGCAACTGAAGTCCAGTGGCTGCAAACCATGAACTGCTTTGACCACTGCCTTCCTCCAAACCCACTTGCTTTTCTTGCAGACTCCCAGTCCTGGCTGCCGCCGATCCAGCTCCGACATCGTCCGTGAGATCACGGATGGTGCCAAGGCCCAGCGGGAGTGCCGGCTGCGGCCACACTTCAGTGACCCTATGCCGACAGACTCGGTGAAGAGGAAGCAGCTGGAGCTGAAGATTGCAGCTGCAGCACGGCAGCACGCGCAGAAGCGTCGGCAGGACCGAGACTACGGTACCCATATTCGGCACACTCAGAGGGGCTTGATGGGTCGGATGCTGAGCCCTGCTACACTGGTGTAAATAGGGAGCGAGTCTACTAACCTAGGGGAGGGAAGCATTCTGGGTTTAACCCAGGTGTGCAAGAAATCAGGATCTACTCTGTCCTGCCTGGCAGATGGCAGCAGAAGAGAGAGACCAAATGAGTTCACAGGTACGGGCAGAGCAGGGATGACAGGTTTCACCTGGGAGCCATTTACTTTTGTCTTCTGCCCTTCCCAGCAGCAAAACAGGAGGGTGGACAGCTGACAGGCCTGCTTTCACCAGATCTCCCCCATCAGGGTTCCTACCACCCATGGCTGTGCCAGCATGAGATCCTCAGGTGTGCTCTGTGCAGCTGGCAGTGCCTGTAATGATTTCTGTCTGTTCTCAGGTCCAGTGGTAGCAAAAGCCAACCTTGGCCATGGTGGCAGCTTTGATGAGACTCGCCGCACCCCACGTGGCTCCCTCCGCTCCAGACATCATTGGAGCAATGTCAGCAGCCTGAGCACGGACAGTGGGATTGTTGGTGTGAACGATGTCCGGGATGACTTGGATCCCAGCGAGGCCACCCGGACCAAGTCAGCGGATGTGGAGAGGGCAGACAGTGGCATTGGCCAGATGCCAGCCAGAAAGTGGAGGAACAGGGGATCTGAAACGCTGAGCTCCCTGCAGGCCTGGGAAGCGCACCGTCCCTGCACCGACTGTGGAGAAAGGGACCTCCCCGTGGAGACGGATGTGCAGAACTGCAATCAGAGGCGGGCTGACCTCTGTGAGAAGTGCCGCAAGCGCAGGACAGAGCGCAAGGAGTCTGTCCTGGAGTTTGTCAACACAGAGGCCAGCTATGGAGAGGACCTGCGCATCATCAAAGAGGAGTTCTACCTCCCCATGCAGGCAGCTGGGCTGCTGAGCCAGGAGCAGCTCCTAGGCATTTTCAGCAACATCCAGGAACTCATCGACCTCAACGAGAACTTCCTGGAGGTACTGCAGGAAGAGATTGATCAGGCCTTTGACCAGGTATGATGCTGCGTGTTCTACAGGGGCTGGACCAGGCAGACAGGAATAGGTTTTGCGTTAGTGGAGCAGGGGATCAGGAGGTAGGACTCCTGGGTTCTGGTCCTGTGCCCAGTCCTTTCCTCCCTTGGCTATTATAAATGCCAGGTCACAGCTGCTGGCCTCACTCTCTGCTCTGGCAATACCACTGACATCAGCAGTCTGGCTCGTTTATCCTATTAACAAAGTTAGCTTAAAGCCAGTTAGCTTGGACACTAGTAAGTGTGTGACCATGGGGGCACAGAGCTCAGCTTGGTCTGGTCACCAGAGGGATGGAGGGGACCAAGCTCACAGGCCATGCTCTTACCCAACCCTAAGCTGGCTTGCTTCAGGCTGGCTTGGGTGTATTTGCCTTGGGTTGCTGTTTATTGCAGCCTGCCTGTAGGCTGGCTGCGGGGCCAGGCAGCACTGGCTACTCCCTGCTCTGGTGACAGTTGGCCCTTACAGCTCTGTGTACCAGTTGCTTCTACTGTTGCACCCTGCCTTGCACAAGGGACTTTCCCACCTCATGAGCATGGTGGTCAGAAGGCAGAGAAATAGCAGTAAGACCCTAGAGCAGCAGACAGTCACTGCAAAGGACACATAAACAGCTCCACACTCTCCTTTCTTCAAGAAACCAAACCTCACTTTGTATCAGTCTCACCAAGATGCTTTGTTCTCTAGGGAACACATCTCTCCTTTGCCTCTCTGAAACACTGCATGTCAGACTGAGGGACACATGTCTCAAAAACTGGCAACTTTGACAACGACTGTGATGCACCTGGCACAGTGAAGACAGATGTGCACTGTGGGTGCGATGTCCCCTGTGGATAATTTGTTAAGACAGTGGCTTCTACAAACAGCCGTGGGTTTCCTGGTCTCCTCCTCCGCGTTGCCCTTTGCAGTCAGAGCTCAGTACTGCACCAAAAAGCCGCCAGCAGCCAGAGAGCTGCTCTCTCTCTTGCTGCTCAAACGAGTAGTGATTGCAGAGCATATGCCTAGACAAAGCTAAGAGCATTATGTGGCACCAGATTCTTACTATTCCCTTATTTTGTTACACATCCAGAAATCAGAGAACAATTTACCATGAAATTTATTTTTCATTTAGGCATCAAAGTAGCCAGTAAGAGCACAACTGAAGGAGACTGCTTCCCAGCCAGGCCTGTTGCTGAGAACAACTGCAGCAGTTGTTAAGTGCCGTGGCTGTTACCTGAGTTACAGGTCTCCTCTGCCCGTTTGCTTCTAAATGCTCTCTGTTAATTTATGCACTGCTGCATTAGCCTTAGAGCAGACCTGCCAGCAAGAAGGGCCCCTGTACACCCTTCCTGACTAGCAGGCTCACTCTGGCCTTTGAGCCCCTGCTCTGGTGAGCTGGCTGAGCCCGCAGAAGCAGAGAAGACATCTCTGTATGTGTAAAAGAGCAAGCAGTCAGACCAGCTTTCCTTTCCCTCCCCACACACGGCTTCACCCACCAGGAAGGGTGAGCCCAGTTCCACCTTTGGTCTGGTGTTCACCAGATCCCACAGTAGGTTCATGCTGATAGGGATGAACGCAGGCTCCATCCCTGTGCCTCTCCCATGCTAACCCAGCAGGGGCTGTATTGCATGCTTGCAGGGCGATGATGACCTGATGACCGTGTGCATCGGCGAAATATTTCTAGAGTTTGTCAACATGCTGCCAGCATTTCAGACCTACTGTCTTCAGCAGTCCTCCTCCGTGAATATGCTCAACGCGCTGGAGAAGGAGAAAGAGTTGCTCAGGTGAGAAAAGGGCTGGGCTTGAGTATTTTTCCAGGCTTTGCAGACAGGAAGGCACCAGGCTGAGGGCAAAGCCTTTGTCAGCTCAACTTGATCAAAGTTTTGATGCTAATGTTCTTCAGTGATGAGCTGCTCTCTCTTGGGGTGAGCAGAGTAATTTACTCTCCAGAATACATTAACCCCTTGATATCTCCACTGAGGCTGCCAGTTGGTCCCCAGATGTTTACTGTATGTTTTGGTACCAGTGTTTGTCCACTGACCATTGGGCTGAAGTGTCACCAAATAACACCCAGCTGAGAACAACTCTCAGTCCTGGAGCCAGAGCACAGTTTGGATTTCCACTGGGAAAAGCCACTGTGTGAAGCACGCATGACTTGAATTTGTTTCCCATTCCTAGCCCTCACCTACTGGGCAGTGTCAGGCGAGTCACTTCTCTCTTTCCACTGCAACAGCTTAAAATGATCATAGAATCATAGAATGGTTAGAGTTGGAAGGGACCTTCAAAGGTCTTCTAGTCCAACCCCCCTGCAAGGAGCAGGGACATCCCCGACTAGATCAGGTTGCTCAGAATGATGATGGTACTAAATTCTTGTTTATAGTGCTTTGTAATCTAATGATGAAAGGAGCTACAAATTAGTGTAATCTGATATAAGATGATGTATCTGCCTTGGGCCTATGTCAGTGTGTACCAGAGAAAGAGTATTGTTTTATGATTTAACAGAAGACTGCCAGGATGTTATGTGCTAGTGTCCCAGGCACCTCATCACTGTTCTGCAGCTGAGCACAGCTGCAGAAATTGCTGTTAGTTTTCAAGAAGACAGAATTCACAAGGCTGTTAAGACCAGAGGAGGAGCTGCAGTCCCCAGCAGCTGTCAGCACCGCACTCTTCATTTGCATTTAGGATTGCAGCATCTGTTGGCAGAACAGGCACCATTTCATTCCCTCTTCTTAAATCCCTGCAGAATATTCCTCAATGTCTCTCAGAATGATAACACAGCACTGCGGCGGATGAACTTGAGGTCCTTCCTGATGGCCCCTTTGCAAAGAGTCACCAAGTATCCACTGCTGCTCAGCAGAATCATCAAGGCTACCACCGAGTACCACCCAGATCATGGCAGCCTGCGAGAGGCCAAGAGCCGCATTGAATCCCACCTGGAGCACATCAACATGAAAACCAAGCAGGAGGGGAACACGTGGACCCTCCGTTCCTTTCGCCAGGACAGCAAGAAGAAGAGGGAAGTCATCAACATCGAGATGAGAGAAACAGCTCTCAAAACTGTAGGTTGGCTGCGGGAGGAAACGCGATTTGTGATGGAGGGGTCTCTGCAGCTGGCCCAGCCGCCCGATGGCCAGTGGGTGAAGAAAGGCAGCAAGACCCTCAAGTTCCAGAATATGCAGGTCCTCCTCCTGGTGAACATGAAGCGTGTGTCCGAGTCCAGCCTGGAGTCAGCTGAGCCAGGGCCTGTGAAGGACGCCGTGCTGGTACTCATCAGGGACAAAAATAATGGGAAGTTCCATTTGCTCAGGGAGCCCTTGAGGCTGAGTAATTGCATCGTCTCCACAGATCCTGACTGCGATGACACTTTTGAACTCATTGAGATCAGGCGGGAGGCATTTGTGTTCCGGGACAGTGACCGAGCACGGACTCACCACTGGTTCAGGCAAATCAGGCGCTACTCAAGGGAGCTGGGCTCCTGGAAGAAGCGGCGGAACGCGCTGCCCAACATCATGATCAGTACCCCCCACACCAGGCCCTGAGTCCTGCGTGGGCAGCACACAGGGAAACTTGGCTTAAACAGAGCCATGTGCAAAGGACCATCAAGAGCCTCAGTGGCTTGAACTTGTGCTGCTCCATGGACAACACAGGGAGCAGCCTGGCCCACAAAGACTCTTAGCAGCACTGGAAGCAAGTGTTACAGCCTAATTCTGGTCTCCAGCCTCAGGACTCACAACCTGTTTGTGGCTGCTGTACATACAGAGCTGGGCTTCCCTCAAGGAGCAGATCTCTGGAGGAAAATACTGAGTTTAACTTGTGAATATTGCACTGCGGGAGAATGATGTATGATGCCTGCCATTGCATGGATTATGTTGAAAGCCAGTTTTGACAGCATCAGAGAGGTTTCCACCATTGACTGTATTTCATCAGCATTAGGTAAAGTCAGGGTCAAAATTAGGTGCAGTATTATGCAACAGAGGAGGAAAGTTGGAGAAAATTGTTTTCCACTTCTACTCCTAAGGACTATTTCATTATTCACCTCTGTGTATTCAGTCAAAATACTTGTTTAAAAAGAAAGGTCTTTCATCTTTAATCCAAATCAAGTAGGTATCAATTTGCTCAGATTCAGCTGCATGCATACAGCAATGAAAAAAAAAAAGCAGATGAGAAATAAAAGGAGTTCTTGCTCTCTGACACGTACACTCCAAATATGTGTAGAACCTGTGGAAGAGCAGTGTACCTCCACTGAAAGTCTGTTATTTAACTGACTTAGGGACTGGAACATAACGCTGCATCTGAAATATCTCAGACGTGTATGTAAATATAGCTCCGCTACCACTAATAGAGAACTTAAAAGTTTGCGATTATTTAAATGATGTAATCTAGTGTATTTCAAAATTTAATTGAAAGGAACAATTTACATTGTACTGTAGAGTAACATAAAAGGTTTTAATAATTATGTTTCAATGACTTTAAGTGGATATTTTTTAAAAGACTTGTTTTCTGAAGTAGATATTTCATTTAGTGTGGGTGGCATTCAGGTGAACAATGTGCCTACGTCTGTTCTTTGGATGCCCTGAACAGAATTCAGGGGCTACTCCTAATGAGATTGGGAGAATGGTACAAGCCTGCTACCCTAATTCTTACAGGACAACAATAGACTGGCACAAAATCTTGTGCTCTGGCCTCAGCCCTGCCTGGGCAGGTCAGGCCCAGTGCACCAGACGTGAGAGCCGAAACTGAGGCCACAAATGCGCTCCCTCATAATGTCCAGCCTGTCTCAGCTCCACAGTGGGGAAATGACTCGAAGCTGAACAATGGTAAAAAGGCAAACAGGGGTTTAACCTTTTCAGCCTGACATCACCACTGACTATGGCCTTACGATTACAAGATCAGCAAATGTCACGCTGTGACTTACACAGCAAAGGCCAGATTACAGCCCTAGAGCCTGAATTAAAGGAGCCTGAATTTTGGTCAGTGGGTCTCAGCGGACAGCTTGGAAATGCTCTTTCAGCCCTCCAGGGTAAAGACAAAGCCAATCAGTATTACTCCCAACAAAATAGTGCTGTTACAGGCATTCATTTTACAGGAGGATTCACACAAGGAAGCAAAGTTGTGTATTTCTCCAGAGATCTACCAGCATCAGTGAGTGCACAAACGAAGGCAGATAGAGGCTACCTTCACACAGGTAGCCCTAGTCTTGTAAGCCACCACTGACCCGAGACCTGAGCAGGCCTCCAAACTATGTCCAGTGCTTTGTCCACCTGCCACCGCTGCAGGGGCTTGTTACACTGCTCCGGGTGCTGAGGCAGACAGCAGCAGGGAGATG
The DNA here is from genome assembly GCA_011801015.1 of Ardeotis arabs. Classification (NCBI taxonomy): domain Eukaryota; kingdom Metazoa; phylum Chordata; class Aves; order Otidiformes; family Otididae; genus Ardeotis; species Ardeotis arabs. The sequence continues at coordinate 13,765 of JAAGAY010132076.1, read as the reverse complement.
TGTGCGTACTGGCTGCATTTTATCTCCACCTGCACCAGCCAGCGTTCCAGTGCTTCATTTTGTCTTTGAGGAAATGGGAGTTGTTGCATCATCTGGAGGCTTTACAAAGACATCCCCAAGGCAGGAGGGTGGCAGCACACAGCTGAGTGCTGTAGCGAGCGATAGCTGGCAAAATGCTTGTCAGGGCAGCAGTCTGACTCCCTCAAGTAAGTTGGAGTTCCCTCCAGCTATTTCTAGTCTTCAGACAATAAATTGTTTATTCCCCCAAAATACGCACTGAAGAACCAGTGAAGAGCACGAGGCATTGCTTTTGCAATTTGCTCTTTGTTTTTCAAATAGATAGATGCCTAAGCAGAGCAGCTGCTGGAGGAAGGTTTCTCTGATGCTGTCACGACAGATCGGTATCTTACAGCCTTCAAGCCCTGTTCACTGAATGTGCAAAAAGCAACAGCTTGTAGCACCTTTGTTTTCTCTCCCAAGATCAAAATGGCGCAGCTACCTTCTCTTCATTACCTCCAGTGGCAGTTTGGATGAGGGAAGGCATAAGTACAGTAAGCTTAATAGCTTAATTTATCCAAACAGCGAGTGGCTTTCACAACCACAGAAAGCTGCTGCTTTCTGGAAAGTTTTCAATTACTTTCCAGCACAGTGATTTTTTTCCACTCCAATTCATGCTCAAAACCAGCCATGGTCTGTTTGTACAGTCATATCTTTAAATCAAGATACCTTCAGTCACCCTGGCTGTTCAAAAAGGTTAGAGAACAATAAGTATATGTGAAAGGTCTGATATTTAGCATCAATCTTGCGTTTGGGTGATTGTTCAATTTGTCAGATTCATTATTTTTCTAGGTATCACAGGAAACACCTGCCTCCCAGGCTGCTAGTAATCATGGCCTGTTTCCTTTGAACCAGGCAAAGTCTCCCCAAAAGAAGGTCCATAAATAACTGCCGGGCGTTGCGTTACGAACAGGACGTGTACTTGGTGCTGTAGCCCTGTCCTAAAAAACCTGTGGCCAGGGAACAGTACAAGCTCTTTGATCTGGGACAGCCTGCTATGGGGAAATGACAGCCCGATTGTTGGACCTGTCAAACTAGACAGAGGTTGTGCTTCCAGTGTTATTTATCTTTCATGTATCCGGTGTGTACTCAGCTGCTTCTCTGCCTTGAAATTACAGGTGTTGAAAGGGAGCATGAGGGCAGAACAATCTCTCTGGCCCTGCAAGGGCTTGAGCTGTGGGGTGCGTAAGCAAGACTGCACAGGAAGGGTGAGGAGTGTCAGCACACTGACCAGGCAGTAGGTTTCCATAATCCCCAGCCACCTTTCTGAACTGGATGATCCCTCTCCTGGGAAGTTCCAGGTCTTTCGGTATCACATGTACACATCTTACTTGGCAGCTCTGGAGATTAGTTGTGCTGTATTTTTCCATTTCTGATTAACAAACCTGACAAAATGCTATTATAACCTAGGGTACTTGGGAACAGGGTTGTCTCTAAGCCAAGAAAGCAATTATTTGTTCCAAACCGGCTGTGCTAGGGCTCTGTAATATTTTTATGCCTCTCAGATGTCATGACTGACAATACTAAGACAACTTATTTCTCACAGAGGCTGCTACGGAATATGAATGTGACTGGAGACAGGTACGAGCAATTAAAAAAAAATCAAAGTTTTGACAATAACACTGCACAGACCAAAAACTCCAGGCAAGCCCCAAGGGCACTCATTAGAAAAAAAAAAGACATCTCTCTCAGGAAGCTGAAGGTGGTCCCCTCAGGGAAACCTTTCTACAACATGGTAAAGTTGAGCAAAAGGAACATACAGGGTCCTTCTCTTCAACAGAGAGTGAAGAACTCCAACGAGGAATCAGAAGACAGGCGGAGCATCCTCTAGCACTGGTCTCTGCCCAGGCTTGACTGGGAGCAGTTACACAGCTGGAAAAAGTTGAAAAGCTGGCATTAGGCTCCAGGTCCATTAGCAGGGATGAATGTAATGGTAATTTGTAACTCTCCAGCTCAAATCCTGCCCTAGCACAATCTCTACCAGCTCAGGCTTTGTATCCCTGAGAAATGATCTCAGCTGCAGGTGAGAAGACCAAGACCACAAACTGCCCTCCCAGGGAAGGTGCCCTGTGTAGAAGCTGGCAAAGCGACCCTTTGTTTCAGTGGCAGTGGAGCCCGAGGTGGTTTTTAACCCTTCCCTCCTAGCACAGGAACCTCCCTTGCAGTGCCAGAGCCACATCCTTGGGAGGACTGCATCCAGCGTCTCTCTGGGTATTGCAGGGAGGGCTGGCAGGTGAGAGGGGGAAGCCTGAAGGTCACAAGAGAGTCACAGAGCAGATCCCGTGACCGATGTCTGGGGTAATGGAAACACACAAAGAGCACAAGGCCTTTATAGCCCTGGACTGCTGCACAGGGGCTGAAATGTCAGGCTTTTTCCTCCCGTCAGGCTTTCTGCCATCCCTGTTGAAGTCTCCAACAGGACTTGGTGTTTGTCAGACTTCACAGAAGCCTGCGAGAGCTGCACAGGGCCCCAGTGCAGACCCAGAATCAGCCAGACAGCTCTCCCTGCGGGGATGGGAGCCAGCAGCCTTCTGGGGAGCAGACAGCACTCTGCAGGGCTCAGGCTCTGACATTTTCCCCAATGGAAGCAGGTTAGACGTTTGTACCCCCATATGGTGAATGTGCAGATGAACAAGCTTTCAGATAAGGACTGGTGTTGGGACAGCCATTTTTTTTTTCCATTTGGGCAGGGCAATCACCCAGTGACAGCTAACCAGCACAAACCAGAAGTGCCACAGTCTGAAGTGACAATAAACAGGCAGGCAGAGAAACCTGCAAGGAGATACCCATCTTCAAGTAATTCATGCCTGACCCACATCATGCATACAGATGTATAACCATACAGGACTATTGCTTCCAAAAAATCAAACGCTTGCTTAACGACACTCCATGAATTCAGCAGGCAGGAGGCTCTCTGAGCGGCCCCTACACACACCAGGACACGGCAGTATCCAGCGACACTACTTTACTGAGGGAAGACGGGCTGCTGATGAGTAACAGGTCAATATCCATGCACAGACCCCAGGAGTCATCCATGTGCTTTCTACTCTTAATTGCCTTGGTGCGTAATGACCTTACCAGCAGAAAAATGCAAGTGAGGCTCTATGGCACAGAAGTAATCAATTTACAGTGAAATGAAATAATTATTTATCCAAAGAGAAAATCCTTCACAATCCTAACAGAATTGGAAGCAGTTAAATTACTGCAAGAAAATCAGACCACATTTACCATGTAGTGTTACAGCTCAGTGAACACTTTAAATCTGGCACCACGGGGAGAGGAAGAAGCCTCCCTCACACGCTGGCTCATCATGTGCAGGACTGTGCGGTGAACCAGACTGGGAACAAACACCACTGAAAAATAAAGATTGTTTCAGCTAGATCAGTTCCTTGATCCCGTTCACTGCAGAAAGACGCATGCTGTCACCAGAAAAGGACAGTCTGGGGGTGATAACGTGTGCTTTAAGAAGTGCCAGTTTAAAGAGGTTGCTGAACTCAGTTAATCAATTCCAGCAGACAGAGCCCAATTCAACCACCAGCCCCAAGGTCTACTCCACATCCTGAGCTCTGTTCACCCCTATTTCCCAAACGGTTTCAGGTCAGCACTTTCATTGATCTGCAGGGGATGAAGAGGCAGAGCTATAAATAAATAGTTGATTAGCTGCTCTTTAAATGCCCTTTTAACTGAAATTTTAAAAAGAAAAAGAAAAAAACCCAACAACGTAGAAATGACGTCAAGATAGGGAAAAAAACCCCAACCAGTGAGTGAATACAAATGTGATCCAAGAGAGCGCTCCCTGGAACACACTTCAGGCTGAAGTGGCTCAGAGAATAGCTGTGCTGGCTGTTGAGTCAGACTCTCCACTGCTCCCGCGCTGACTCACTCCCCTCCCCGCTGCCTGCGCACGCTGCGCAGCCCATTCAGTACCAACAGGAGTTATTTGTTCAGAGTTCAAGTGGATCTGATTCATCATGAGCCATCAAGCTTCTGCTGTCCTCAGAGCTCCATCTCTCACTGCCATTCCCTGCTGGCCAACCTGCTCCCATTAGCCCTGGGAAAGGGAAGGGTCAGAGAAGGGGGACTCCTTACTCAAGTCCTTCTGGGTCTTCCCTTCTTCCCTCTGCTCCCAGCTCTGGGTCAGAAACACAACTTGCCATTTAAGACCAGAGTAACCCGCAGATTCACAATCAGGGCCACAAGGTCCTACAGGTTACCTCTGCGCAGAGGAAAGTACAAAAAGCATGTCCACATATTTCCCTGCTGCAGCCCTAGGGAAACAGTTTAGATTTCTTCTCCCTTCCTCAGACCCGGCTTGGGAATGCATGATGCAGCCTGGCTCTTGCAAATGGTTTTCCAGAGGAAGATGCTAGGCTCTCCCAAAACCTAGGGACTGGAAAGAATGAGGTGTTTGCTAAACACCCTCCAGGAACACAACACTGGAATTTCTCTTTCTTAGGCACTTGCTCTCTGCAGAGCCTTAGAAGGATCCCACACCTTGCAAACTTTGTAAGCTCTGAAGTAAGAGACTTGCTCTTCCAGTTGTCCCTCCCACAGTATCTGCACCTCTGCACCTGTCTGTGGTGCAGCACTGTTGTTATCACCACCAGCTCTTGGAAACCACGTAAGATGCAAGAGCTGGCAGATCCAGGATCTACTGAAAAGCTGCATTAGGCACACAGGATCCCATGTCAGGAATCAGACCTGTTGTGTTACCAAATGCAACCGGAGCACCTGGGACACAAGCCAGCACAAAGCCTTAACAAACACCTGCCCTGCAACCAGAAACCCGCCTGGTCACGTGGCCTCACGTCCCAGTCCCGCATGCCACTCCGACCTGACAGACATCAGACTGATGCTCAGGAAACCTTTAATTCCCCTGCTCCCACACATTTCCTGCGTGACCTTGGTCTTCACAGCTCTGTCTCAGAGCCTTAGGGTGTTGTTTCATGAGTCTCTGGTTTTGGCAGTAGAACTGGCTTAAGCACCTTCCTTCCTCCCACCTCCACAGCGTTAAAGTGAGAAAGAAGCAAATAGTGGCACAGGGCAAGAACAAAGCACTACTTTGAAAGCTGGTCTCATTGCCATGGGGCTCAGGAAGTTACACCTTCATTTTCTTCAGCTGTGAAAGAGGGATATTACCATCTCCCTCCGTTACGTGACATAAGATACAAAGGATGAGGACAAACAGGAAAGGTTATGAGATGCTCTGAAGATGAACCTTGCCACATCTTGGATTTGGTAACGATAAACTCCTCCATACCTCTCCTGTTTTACTTTGTGAAATCGATCAAATTTTTTTAAAAAAAGCCTATGAAAACTATGTGCAGCTTGACTCAGGCTCCACTCGCCAGCAGGTAAGAGCGTGCCATTCACCAGCACACAGCCAAACTGAGGAATTCTATTACTGTCCAAGTACAGCTGAAGGCTGAACTTAAATTATGATATTTCAGAGTAGGGTCCCAGGAAGGGAAGCAAATAACAACACATAATCAGACAACAGGCAGTTACCAAATGGCCAAAATCAAAGAACAGCTTTTATTGGCCAAAATATCCAAGAAACCATTTTCTTCCAATAAACAAAACAAAACCCTAACTGAAACAGTGGTAAATCTTTGCTAACAAACTGAAACACTAACAAACCTCACAGAAACTTGACTGTTTTTGTTCATCCTCTGGACGTACTCCTCCTCCTAAAAAAGTTGTTTTTTCTCCTGCAGCACCAGAAGTTGGAGAAGAATGGCAAAACTCAAAGTTATTTTAGGACAAGAGAACAAACACCCTGGGAGGTATGAGTCTGTCCATTTACACAAATGAAAGAGGCTGTTGGTGTTTGCAAACACCTTACATGCAAAGTATCTGAAACTAGTAATTTCCTCTTTTCTGAAGATACAAACATTTTACTACAAGAACTATAGTTTTGGTGTGGTGGTTTGGTTTTTTTTTTTTTTTTAATCGCAGGACACAGGTACAGTTGTGGCCCATATAGGCTGCTGAAACTCAGACACTACCTGCAGTTTATCAGTTAACACTTCTCTACTCAGAAACCTTGGTAGTTAAAAAGAATTAAAATTGGTTACACAGAGTTCTCAAGGCAAACGATCATATTAAAACTCAGCATTTAGTTATGTCAGTAAAACAGATACCAGTCAGCAAGAGCAGATGTTTGAGAAAAACTTGCTTTCCCTGGCAACAAAAATCTTGGAGAAAAGGAAAAAACGAAAGAGAGAGAAAGATGTGCCTGGGTGCAATTTACCGGTTCCAATGGAGAAATTCTCAGGAATATTTTCATCAATTCCTCAATTAAGGGGGAGACATTAACAGAAACCATTTAAAAAGATCTGGTTAATAAACAGTTATGCAAATCTATTCACCTTACTGATGTAGGTGAAAATTTAAGAAACAAAAAGGCAAAAAAAAAAAATTCAGTGTCTTAAAAAAAAGTATAGATATTTACACACTGTGTTTTGTAAAACATCACATGTATCTGCACTGAGCTGTGCACACGTCTTAAAGGTGTGTGAGCAGAGACAGCTGAAGCACCTCACTGCCAGAGCAGCAAAGCCACGCTACACAACTAATGAGAATTTCGGTGCACGGGAGTTACCGACTGCTATTGCTGCTGTGCACAGAGCGGCACCGTGTGTTTTGACAGAGGAATTCTACTGGAAACAGAGCGTCCTGCCCTAATCTAGACACGATTTTACAAAACATTGAGAGCTAACACCCGTACTACACCTTTTGTAAGAAAATAGAGAGCAGCTTTCAACTGCAGTTCTTCTAAACTACTGTCGGAAGGCTTTGTTAGCACGCCTCCTAAATTGGCAACCATCTGAGGTAATGGGCAACGCTGTTAAAATGAGCATCCTTCATTTCTCTCCACCCGCACCAACTGTTGCCTCCTTATTGAGTCCTCTGATCGACAAGTCGTAAACCACTTCCTCAATTTTCTTGACATCGTATTTCAGGCCATCGTAACGTTTCCTCAGGGAGTCATTCTTCAGGTTGAGGAGACGGAAGCCAGAATCCAACTCGTTGATAAAAGTTGAGATGCGGAGAGGGCGAGAATAGTCACCAGCTGTGACGCTGTTCACTGCCAGTCTGGCCTACGAGAGGGAGATGCACAGGAGAACATCAGCACAGAAAACCACCCAAATCACGTCACTATTCCCATCAGTTACTTCACCAAATGAAGCAGTTTTGTTCCAGGCAGATTATTTATACTTAGATCTACCTTTTTGTTGACCATAATCTGGATTTTCAATCAAGTGACTAGTTTAAAACTTAAAATATCAGTGAGGAACAACTCTGGCATGCAGAGAGGCATTTTGCTAGAAGTTCAGATCAAGATGTTGCATATCATAACTTCCAGGAACAACTTGGGAAAGTTAAAACACACATTTTTTTTTTTTTTTTTGTAGATCAGTTGCAATTCAAATACATGTATGAGTATCTTCCTTACCAGCTCACTGGCGAGAGTTAATACACCAGAAAGATAGTCTTCAATGTCCAGGTGAAAGCCCCGCTCTCGATCAGCTTCAACTAAGATGAAACACAGAGTGGTAATCAGGTGGTACTGAACATGAGCAAAACCAGTGAGTGGAAATTGCATTTGTTTCCTGGAGCTAATTTGAAATATCAAATTTATGAAGTATTATTACAAAATAAAAGTCTGCCTTTTCCTGTACATGATGCAATTACTTCCTCTTCTCAGCGTTTCAATTTAGCATCTCATACATCCTCAACTGGACATGCAATAGGTTATAATTGATCCAACAGAATAACTGAATTTACATTAATAAATAGGAGAGCGGTTTGTAGTCCTTTTTTAGAAAAATATTTTCCTGAATTTTTTTCAAATCCTTTGCTCTGGGAGGACAGAGTTATCTTACTGCATAAAAAATTCATATTTTTCACAGTTTTTAAACACCAAAAGGAAAAAAGTGAGAAACGTATTATTATTTTCATAGATTTATGCCATCTGAATGAATAATCTTCATTGATGAAGAACTTATTAATAAGTAAATACTTTTGTTCACATTAGGTTTGCTGATTTCCACATTCTAAAAGAATGTGTTGTTTACATAATGAAATCAAATACCAGATACATTTTGGAGTCTGTTTCTTGGGAAGAAATGAAGTTCTGCTGTTTCCCTGTACCTCTGAAAGCTACAACATCTAAAAACATCACAAGCTTTTTCCCTTCAGTTACAACATTAACTTACTCCCAAGTATTTCTCCAACAGCTTCTCTGGTCACTAATGTTTCTGACTCCAAGTAGACTACAAATGCTGCCAGAAACACCAACCGCTGAAGCACAAACCTCCAGTGCTCATGAAATCTGTTGAAGAAAACACCAAGTCAAGGTATAAAATAATTAACATCTATTACTGGAGAGTTAGGCAGCAAGTACTTTAAATATCTGAAGTATACATTATGTTTTCCACTCTTACACATAGCTTTTTGCAATACTCTTGGCTTATCAGAATGACACTAGCTTAAAGTCATCTCCGTGGTACTCCAGAACGTCACCCCCAGGACACTACGCTGGACGCCAGTGTTGCTGGCACCTCTCACACACCTACTCCTTTCACGGGGTTTTTCAGGCTGTCGTGCCCACAAGATAACGAGGGCTTTCCCTCCCATCTGCTGTCAGCAGATCTGAGCTGACAAGATTCTTGTTCTTTGAAATGTTCTTGCTAGACACTGTCCCCTTCTGGCAGCAAACAAAACACAAAGCTGACAACTTCATTTAGCATCTGCAGTATTAAGCAGCCATTTCACGACAGATTTAGAGCTCCCTTTTCAGAAATGCCCCAAACCTAATTTAACTGAAATTAATGGAGCAGCAAATGCTCTGCTCCCAGAAGCAAGAGCAGCTCCAATAGAACATCTATTTCTTAGACTTTCCTTTTTCCTTTTTAAAAAGGTTTCTTGGAAAAGAATTAAATACTGGATTTTTTAGTGAAAAGCTATAAACAGAGTGTTTGAGCAAAAGTATTTTTTACCTATGCTGATAAAAACCTCACACTTCTCTACCATGATTTACTTTTCAACCAGAAAGCAGCATTAGGCCCATAAACATGTAAATCGTTCTTCCAAAGTAATGATGCCAAATATGCCCGGGCAATTCCCATCTCCATGTCTGGCTGTGTGTGATCCTGCACACCTGTAATACTGATCAGTGGGAAACTTGGTCTTCAGAGATTCCAGCTGTGTTCTCACTGTACCAAAGTGTTCACGAGCCTTCTGGCATTTCTTTGGTACTGAAAAAGAAACAGTGCAACATTCAGTACTTGACAGAGAACAGGGTTTTGTAAACAGGGAGCTTTCTAATGCAGACGGCGCTGTGCGTGCTCCTTTGTTGTCCCAGATAGTCTACCAACATTCAAACCAATCCAAGAAATATTCATTGTTGCACCATGAGTCACACAGGTGGATGACAAACACTGAGTTTTGGGCTGTCTAATCTGCTCTAGTCCTTAGTTTCGAACTTGAAACAAGATGCCCCAGTGTTATTTAAGAATCACTGCTAATCATTGATAATTACTATTGCTGTAAAACTAATGCCATGGACCCATTCTGTAAGGGGCACTGACAAGAGAAAACACTGGAAAGGTCGCAGAGCCTACAGAGCGAGAGGCAAGAGGGGATACAAACAGAGGGAGGCAGGAACAGAGGAACACGAGGTCGATGTGGTGTCTGCCTATGGATCAAACCAACGAGCAAAGGAGCTTGCTGACGCGCTGAGTGGGGTGACAAGCAATGCTGAAGGAGAGATGACAAGCAGAGATGGAGAAAGGCTGGAAAAAGCATCTGAGGTAGCGGAGGGGCAATTTCGTTTGAGGGTCTGCAAATGTAGAAGAGCTGAGACTACGGCAACAGATCCTGGGGGGCAAGGGAGGGAGCCAGCAAGAGCAGTGACACAGGTAAAGCCCCACGCTACAAGCCCACCCGCACTGCAGCACTCCAGAGTGGCAGGGCTACGGGCAGCGCTGCAGGAGGAGGGACACAGCAGAGACCAGGCGTGAGTTTCAGCTGTGTGGACAGAGTAAGAGAAAGGGGTGCCAGCTGGGCTGTACGTGTGTTGCACAAAGAAGAAAAAACGTTCTGAAGAGCACTCTAATGCTGCGGGTTATAAGAAAAAGCAACACCAGATCACAAACAGAACAGCACTGCGCAGAGCAGCTGGCCCCAAAGAAAGCACACACCCCAAGCAGCACCGCCAAACGGCTCGTACAGTCAAAGAAAAAGCAACTTTTTCTTCTCCATTTTAAAATCTGCTGATATTTTTTTTCTTATTGATCAGAGTTAGGTCACACTATATGCAACATCCCTTCAGGAAAATGCATTTCCTGCTTTAAGCAACGGATTTGAAGGAACTGGGTTTTAGCCTGTCCAATGTATGTTGTACCTCTGCAGAGAAATGGCCTCTTGTTTACATACCACCCACTGCCACCTCCCGTTTACTGATAGGAGTTACAGCCACACTGCACCGGCAGTGCCAGCGCCCGACAGAACTCATCACACCAGTACTTCTTAACTGCAGCCTTCTCAGAAATCCTGGTCACGACCCAAGGAAGGCAGAGGATCAACCCGACAGGCTCTCCTGCATCTCGATGTACAGAAGCTAGGATTATTTAAACAAGATCCATAGAAGCTAGATCTGAAAGCTGTGATGAATTATTTTTATCAAAAAGCCCTAGTAGGAGTCACTTAAGTGTGTTTAAAAAATTTCTTTCAATTAATAAAACATAATTTCTGTTAAAAAAAAAAAAGAGGACATTTAAAAATAAAAACTTCAAGAAGTAGAAGGGAAAAGTGCTCATGTGTGAAGCTCACTGACAGTTGCCCTTTGAACACCATCCTCAAACTATGGTCGCTGCTTCAGTTGTGTAAGCCATCACATGGCAGCTGGGGACAGAGTAAGGAATAAATTTTCATTTTGGCTTCTGATGAACCTGTGACAAATATAAACAATCTCTGCTGTAAAGTTCAGACAACAGCACCCAATGATATTCACATAACTGCCCACCTTCAAACTACGCTTGCGCATCCTTGGATATCGCCGCTGATGTTTTGCTAAACTTGACGTAACGTGTTTCAAGAGCAAAGACATACTAAGGTGACTTTCAGCCTCTGAAGATCCTACCTGTCACTCAAGACTCATGTCAGCTCACAACAGGCTGCAGCACATGCTGCCTTTCTGAGCGGTTCTCAAACTCCATTTTGGACAGGGAGCAGAGGAAGCAGAAGCTGAGAGATTCTCTAACTCTGCTCTGGAGGCTGCTGGCCTGAGGCTCTGCTGGTTTTCCTTCCCTTTCCCCCAGCTGAATAAAGGCTACAAATGAAAATACTTATCCCACAGCTAAACACAGTCTCATGCTCGGTGCAAGGACACACCACAGAGAAACCGGCACCGTGAAACAGCTGTTGTCTGTGGGTAGGTGGCTGCCCCACGGTGAAGGAGGTCAGATGAAAAATTCAACAAAAGCTGTTTTAGCCAAGAGGTATTTTAAGTCCTCAGAGAACAGAGGAAAGGCATTGTGCAAGATAACATTTTAAATACCGCTGACTGGTACCAGGAGCTGCCCTCATTGAGCTGGCAGCTATCCCATAGTTCTGTTAACAGAGCTCGCGCTTCCCCGTGGGAGGGCAGATTGCTCAGCCAGGTGCCAATCCTTCACTGGCTGCCTGCTGTCTCCCTGAGTTTTCATCACGCTCCCTCATTTGATGATGCAAGAATAATTAGAAAGGATCAACCAGCAGGCTGTGGGAGAAAAAGTCATCTCCCACCTACGCTGGCACAAGGGAGGGGGCACAACAAGCAACACAGCTTCTGCTGGCAGTAGTGCCAGCTTAAACCACCCACCGCCACACAGCTGCCGTCACCAACCACCATTACTTACTGTCACCTGTGAACGTGTAGTCATTAACAGTATTTTGGCTTTTAAAATAATTAGTAATTAGGTTATACAGTTCATTTATTTAATATTTTTATAGTTCAATACAGTTTATTCATAGTTTTTCTTACATCTTGGAATAAATAAATATACGGCTAAAAAAAATCTTGATGCTACCAAGTCTAGCCAGAACTCCACTGCAATGAATCACCCTCTCTCTCACAGCTACCAGAGTCATTGTTTATCCCTTGTTAATCTACTAAGGAAGAATCATTCTGGTTGCTTACTCAAAATGTGGTACTGACTCAAACAACGAGATGCTGCAGTGAGCCAAACAGCCATTTAGGTGCAGAACTACAACCACTATCAAATAAAACTGTAGTCTAAAACATGACATCTGACAAGTGCTTCTGTTAATTGGCATTGTATTATTCTGCTGTAAACCTTTATTCATCTAAACCTTTGTTGACTTTATTATGCTTGGAATTGATGACAAACTGACAGGTCTGTTATGATGAGTTAACTCCTAACCTATTAATTAAGCACGCATTCATTATCTTTGATATTACAAAAGTTAAGCTGAGTTGTTTTTTTTTTTTTTCTTCTCTCTCTAATTTTTTTAGTTTAACTACTACAAATCTCTTCTCAGACTCTGTAAGTTCCAAGACCACCTCTCTCCTGAAATTAAATATCCAGTGAAAATACACTGAGCCAGAAGCAGATCTCTACCATGAGCTGCTGGAAAGCAACCCCTGAAGTTGATACCCAAGCAAAACAACTGTCCAACATCCACAGGTTTGCTCAGTTTAGAGAAACGAGTGAATGTTTGTGTAAATTAGCAGCTCTAATTTTTAGCACTGCTGATTTTCTAAGTAGGTGGAAGTTGCACTTGCCAGCAGAGCTCAAACCTCCGGGGTTGCACGTTACTAAACATGTGGCCGCTCGGAGGCCAGAGAAATCCTGGGTCTCCAGCTCCAACGCCAGGGTGCTGGGGAGCATCATCAGGCTGGTGGCAGCCAGTCAGCTCTGCAGGTGAGTAAAACGGCACCTGGTGAGGCTCCTTCTTCTATTCCCCTTCAGAGGGTGGCCTGCTGGATGTCTCCCCTCCCCACATTCCTCTCAAGGGTCTCCAGGAAAGTCAGAATGGATGCTGCTTCTCTCAGGAGATATTAATTGACTTGAAAAAATACTTTTAAGCATTTAAGGGAAAAAACTGTTTATTCCAGTAGTTTCACCAATATGTTTAAAAATGGAGGTGGGGGAGCAGAAAGAGCACTTCGGCATCTAGGTCTGTAGCACTGCTCTTGTGCCCTGGAGGAAACAGGTTGGCCCAGAAACATTATGTCAAACATCTTAAACACATTTGGATTGAAAGCAAGGAACCAGGCAGGCTACAACCTCAACATCAAAATGAAAAGAAAGAAAAAAAAAAAAAAACCAAAACCAATTGCCACTCAAACATACATCAAGGACAGCTCCTGCTTTATCGGCCTCTGCAAATTCTATTTATGTCTTGCAACACCAAGCAGATTTTATACGCACACAGCCAGTCTCGTACAAACCAAAGTCCCCCCTTGCCCCCCCCATCCTGAACACCCTCCAGAGCTTCAGGATCACAGCTTTTTGGGCGTAGGGTGAAGAAGTGAGGAAAGGGATACAGATGCAAAAGCCCAACAGGTGATGGCAGAATTAGCAGAATAGAGAGATCTGTGGGCACATCACTTAAAGGGAAACCTATGAGCCAATTCAACAACCCAGAAAGTGAGCAGCTGTAAAAAACCCACACTCCTCTGCACCGAGACAGGGAA